>JASSUY010038643.1:0-14722 GCA_032466535.1 Forpus xanthops | reverse complement strand
ACACTCCTTTTGATGCAGCCCAGGATACGGTTGGCTTTCTGGGCTGCAAGAGCACACTGCTGGCTCATGTTCATTCTTTCATCAATGAACACCCCCAAGTCCTTCTCTGCAGGGCTGCTCTGAATCTCCTCTCTGACCAACTTGTATTGCTCTGACCCAGGTGTAGGACCTTGTACTTGTCGTAGTTAGGCTTCATCAGCTTGCATCAGCCCATAACTTATAGTTACTGAAAGTTTCTCTAGAAAGAAATCCAAACTGGTGTTGTGTGAAAAAATATAAAACTCTGTGTGTAAAACTCCATAAGCTTTATATAGATCGTAGAGGTAAAAAACCCAAACCATAAGCAACTAGAGAAACTGCTGGAAAAAATTATGCATGGCTGAAGTTTGACTGGTGAACTTGGAGTTACATCTTCACATTTTTAATGATATTTTCAGAGGAAGAATCCTTCCAACTGGAACCAAGATTTTCCCTTTCCTTCCCATAAACAATTATGTTTGCCAGAAATATGCATCTGTCCATCTTGAAATCAGTTAGGAGCTGAAGAAGCAGGTAAGAGGAAAGGAAAACATATTATTATAAATTACCCTCCAAAAGATGAAATCTGCTTGGAGTACTGGAGGTCTAAGATTACCTCTTTCCATATATATTCTGCTTCCCAAAAGGCGGGGGAGGCCACCAACTCTATACGAGGCTTTAGGTATTATTCTTTCATTTTTTCTTATGAATACCCCATATATAACTGTATGTATCTGTATGTATATTTAAGGAAAATTAGCTTAGAGTACACATGCAAAAGTATTTAGAATAGTCCCTCAGAAATTATTTTTTATGAAAGTTGTGAAAGGTCCATGTGGAAAACTCCCATAACTTAGAGAGCCTATGACTAAAGGCAGGAAGAATGACTCTGAAATTGGGCTTTTCATGGATAGTAAATAGCTCTGTGGCTTTTTTAGAAAATAGGTGAGTATACATATGAACAAGCTTGTGAGAGTGACTCATAGAAATAGACGTATCAGGGACTTCAAGTTTCGCTGGGCTGCCAGCAGAGGCTCAGCCAAAGGCTGATGGCGCCAATGCTCTCTTTCAGCTTCTTTTCTCTGCATTTCAGAGGTGTATTGTCCCCTCTCTTCCCAGGGCATCAAATCTTTACAGCAAAACCAGATACCTAAACCTACACTAGCCCCAGCTTGTCTCTCTTTCACCTCTCCTACTTCAGGATCTTGCCATGCTTTCTAAAGCCAGAGGTTTAGAAAGCATCTCTAACATCTTATCTAACATTTTTAGATAAACACTTATCTAAAGCTTGCATTAGACCTTCTTGACCCAGTATGAGAATGGTACCTCTAATTGAGTTGTCTATCCTCTGTGAATCCCTACATCATTTTCTCTGAGACATCGTTTTCCAGGATACCTACTTTACTGCTTTGTTTGCATGCTTTCTGTTCTTTTTTCTGTCAATTGTGTAAAACTCCTCATTTGGCTGTATTACAGGCAGGTTTTATCAAACAGTTCAGACTATTCTACTGAACAATACAAAACCCACCAGTGCTGCAATGCAGCAAGGTCTTCTATGATGTTTGATAAGGTCTTTATACAGAAACTTCCTTCAGGATGTGCTGGGAAAAGCTGGCTTGCTGTCGTGCTTTCAGACTGGCTCTACTGTGCTCTTCTCATTCTCAGAGTAATTGCAATGCAGCATGCCAGCAACTAGATGAAATGAGCATTTGACACTTAGCCATTAATCAGTATTTGCACAAATTGTATCTCTTACTTGACATTTCTTTAAATTTCTTCCAGTTTTAAAAGAAATGCGTAAAACAAGAAAAAAAAATATTACTTATCAGTTACTGGACAAAAAAGGTTAAAGGTAATGGTATGTGTAAATACCTACCCATTTTTAAAATATTCACAATGCTTCTGAGGAAAACAAGAGTTGTATATTCCTCAAGGCACAACCCAGCAGTCATTATCATCCTCACAAGTAACTTGTAGGATTCTGGATAAACACAAAGGAGTATCAGCAAATTTACTTTTTTCACTATATACTTTATATGTGCATGTATATATTTTACATATATACACATGATGTGCTTTTATACTTAGTAGGTATTTAATACAGTTAACAAAATCCTTGTCCTTGATAACTTTTCAGAATTTTGACCCAAAAACCAAAACAGCAAATGTCCTTTAAAGTGTGGGCACACACTGAAGGGTGCACTTCTGCAGGATTTTAACTACTTTTTGCATGTTTTTATTGAAAGAAGCTTTCAGGATCTAGAGAGATTTAATTAAGTTCTAACTGTACAGCATAGATTGATCCCACCCAGTAGCCTGGTCCTCCGCTGATTGATCCTTTTCTGCTTCTGCTCTGCTCACAAACTTTTAGCTCGCTAAAGAAAAAAAGCAGAAAGTGTTGGATTTTCTTTTACACTTAAAAGAAAAATAATTAGACCATGCATATCTGTACATCTCTTATGCAATAGTCTTGGAGGCAAAGAATCCTCCTTGAGCCCTCCAGTATCTTCACCTACAAAAAACCCACCCACCCTGAATGGCTAGTAGTTTAGATGTGCTCTTGATCTTCTCCTTCTTCTACCTCTGTTTTTCCAGTATAAACCATGTTTCTGCTAGTGAGCTTCTGCAGAATCCAGCGTATAATTTAAAGCTATGCTATTAAACAAAAAAAAAAGCTTCTTCTAACTTACTGGTTTTATAATTGGTTATAAAAATATAAATTTATAGTACACACAAGGAACTTATAGGAAGATGAGTTTCTGAACACAGCTTTGAGAATAGTTAATATGTGAAAATTACAGGTTCATGCCAGACTTCTGAAGAGAGAGCTATTTTTTCATAGTCCTCCTTCTCTTTTACACACAAAATATTCCAAGATCAGGTTCTTTGTTTTCAAAACTGATTTTACCACTGTGCCAGTGGGAGAGGCTCTACTTTGAATGGGGAAGCCTGAAGTGAATATCTATTAAAAAGTTAAATAAAAAAAATATTTACAATTAAAATTTCAGCAACAATAATTGAACAAATGTAGGCCTAGTTTTGGGGGCTTTGGGACTAGATTTGAAAATCATGTGTTTGTGCTTTCTGAACACTGTAGAAAGCAGCGAACAGGTATGAGAAACAGTCATGATACAGAAAGATCTGAATCTCTGTCATGGATTTAAATATAAATTATTTTGTCTTCAAGGTTTAATCATAAAATTTGAGAAGGAAAAAAAATATTATTCCACCTGGTTTACAGTTAGTCTGGGATGAAGAAAGTGTAACACACACACAAGGGTCACCTCTGTGATAGCCAGGAATCAGTGGTCTGCTGGTGCTTGGAATAAAACAAAAGATTTTTCTCTCAGTTACACTGGATAACTATGAAACTCTCCATGAGAAAAACAGAATTGAATGAATATGAGGCAAGCACCAGTAAATACAGACTTTTGTAATAATACTTATTTAGACTCTCAGGGATGTTTTCACTGATCCAGCACTTTTTTTCCTTTTTTTTATGATCTTGCTATAAGTTTGTAGTACTACCATTGCTAGATTATGAAACGCACTGATAGAAAAAATGGTGCACTAGCATAAAATGTGTTAGACCTGAATGACCTTTCACCTTTAAAAACAGTCATATGTTGATAGTACTTTTTTTTCAGATATCGATGGGACTTGGTAGAGAACAGCTATTCTGTATCAGGTTTTGTTCTTGAGCAAATTTGCTTAATTGCAGTCTGGATTAACATCCACAGGAAAATTCACATACCCTCCTTTAATTCAAATTAGCTTCCAAGGTGAAGACAACTCACCTGGTCCAGAAGTGTATCCACATGGCAGCTCCTTACTCATTCCCATTCCTACATGTTTAATGGATTCATTTAGTCTCTTTTAAAAAATAGGATGTCAGAAATATGATATGACAAAAGTATAACCTGTTTCTGAAATGTGAGAGTCACACTTTAGTTTGGGCTGGGCTGGAAAATGGAGGAAGCAAGGAAAAGGAAGACAAGCTTAGTAGTGGCTGAGGAATGCAGGAGAATGATACATAATTCATGCTTTAACACAGTGCTTTGTCTCCTTTGAAATTCTTTTCAGATATGATTTTAAAATGCCCTGTACTCACTTGTAAAGCAGAAACTTTGAAAACCTTTCAGCCTAAGCCTTGGGAAGACCTTGCCCTCAGTGCATATTAAGTCAGTCTAAGATCTCTAAGTTTCCCTGTAGCCCTGTCAAAGTTCAACTATGAACCATTTTGAATTATGACTCTGTAAGTGTTTTAATATGAATCTGAAGAGTAGTGGCTTAAGAACTCACCTATTACCCTAACAAGTAAATAATCCTGTCTTTCATAACTAATTTCTATTTTTAACTTCGAGTTTTAGCCCAAGTTCATTTCTGACAAAGGAGAAAAAAGGAAGTAGAAGGGAAAGTACAAATCAGAATGCATTTTTCTCAGGGCTCTGATGTATGCATTAATAGTTGCATTATTCAATCATTCTTTCTCACTTGAAACTTATATCTAAGTTTCCAGCTTTCTACCAAGAGATAAAATATTATTGTCCTTTAAAATTCTAACATCCTGATCTCTTCCAAATTGTGAGTTTCAGTATTATATGTTCCATATCTCCTACAGGTTCACCTTCCCTTGTAAAGTTACAGTATATTTTTAGATTGTTTTCTTTATTTTTCATGGGTTTTCACTTTTTTTTGACTTGAGTAAGATTACAATGAATTTGAGGGTAATGTATATGTAACATATGTCAGTTCTTTTGACAGGGGACCAGAAGAGATGTATTCAAAGGGTTTGGCTATCATCTGAGTCAGAAAATAAAGATATAAAATATGGCAGTGAAATGAAAACATAGAATACATATCTATAGAGTACCTGGATCATTTATCATATGTCTTAGCCATGTATCTGTAGAAAGCAAGGTGAGTGTGCCAATATGAAGAAAAATATATTAATAATCAGGATTTACTTTTAATACACTTGTCAATTAATTTTTTCATGACAAATTTGTTTTTTTCACACATTTCTGTCACAAAGATACAACCAGAATATAACTGTTACAAAATAACATCTGTTTGCATTTCTTTTATGTGCCTTATGCTGATCAGGAAGCTAAACAAGATGCACATGCTTCTGTTTTTTTCATCCTGGGAAAAAAAAATAATTATATGTTATCTTTGGAAAATCTTATGTCTAGGCTGATGTAGTCCAGACATTCAAATGTTACTGTATTTTGTGGATTTTTTTTGCTTTATTCTATGACTATTTTTCATCATATATGGAGTTATAATATCACTCAATGAAATAATAAGCCTAACCGCCTTTTATTTTTGTCAACAACTAGATTTGAACAACACAGACAATTTTAATTTAATCACATGAGAAAAGTCTCACAAATCGAAAAAAAAAAAAAAAAAGGCATATAGAAGCAGGAATATGTTCCTAACTGACTTTACTTTCTTTACTTTTTTTGCTCTTTTTTTTTTTTTTTAATTCAACATTTCTTTTTCAAACAGCTGTATCTAGGCCCCTCTTCAGCAGAATTTTTTCCTCTTTTCCTGACAGAAAATGGTAAATTTTGATGTGTTGTAGTGATACTCCACAATCTGTAGATAGCTTATTTCCCAATTAGATCTTCCCTTGTTCCCAGTTTCAAACACAGAAAAGTGGAATATGCAGGTGACAATGATTAGGGTGTAGGACTCAGTAGCAAAGTTTTTGATCATCTGACCAGACCTAAGTTATAAAGGAAATCATATTGACTATTGCACTCAATTTGTACTGTTTGTGACTTCTTCCCTGCCTAAGCTTTCCAAGCAGAGGATTGCATCAAATTTTTTGCATCATTGAATAAATTTCATTAAAAGAACCGAAGAATGCAGTAATGGTGGGAATGGTACAACTCTTTTGGAATGCCAACAGAAAGAGCACAATGCCATCAGCTTCTGTCAGGTCCCGATTATTGTCAGCTTGATGCCTCAACAAAAGCCACTGGATGTGGTTTTGGAAATGTTATTCTGAGAGCTAACTTTTTTTTGTCTGACAACAGAGCATATTCAAATTAACTTCAAATATTCAGATGTTTCTGTGAAAAAATAATTATCAAATTGCTTCACTGCTTCTCATCTTTTATTCAGTTTCTGAGATTCATTCGTACCTCTGATTATTCCATGACACCAACCTCTTTCTTTCTTTTGTTTTCAAACCCGTCTGTTCTTCCATTGATGGTACTATACATGACTGGGAAGATTTGCCTTTTTAAACACCTGCAAACTAAACAGTTTCTTTGATTCATAATCCCTTCTAAAATGCATTTTTCCTTCCAGGATGCCTATTAAAAAAACCACGTTGTCTAAGCGTCTGTTTATTCATTTATCAATATTATCTATTTGTTGCCTTTTCTCTGTATTATAGAGAAGTAAACACAGAATATTCCATCTCATCCTGTTGTTTATTCTGTAATTTCTGGATAAATGCACTGCACAAGAGATCTACAAACCTTATCACTTTATTTTTGACAGTATTTCTTCTAAGGTCATCTCATCTCTTTGACTCCATATTTTTGTTTGTTTATATTGTGTAATAACATTTTCTTAGCTTAACAACAGCATTTGAGCTCTGCAAATGGATATTGCAGTGTCAGATGCAAACATTTATGATTCCATAGCTGAAATAGCAGAAAGTAAGCATAACAAAACAGCACAGTATATTGTAGTATCTATTGCATCTTAAATGTATGATTTTAGTAGAAACTTGTAGCTGAGTTACAAACAGTGTATAATGCAGGAGAGATGAATACTCTTCTCTCCCCTGTACTTTCATTTTGCAAAATTATTCATGCAACTATTTTTCTGTTGACTACAGAGGGCAGATGAAGGCAACTTGAAATCTGCCCAAGAAATCACATCAGCCTTCAGCAGAATTAAAGATACTGCAAGCATCAACCATTTTTGTAAAGGTAAGAATACTCTGTACTTCCAAAATGAGGCTGGAGCCCATAACATGGAAACATCATCTGGACCCTGATCTGGAATTTGTATGGGATTTCCTTTTGCCTTCACAAGCATGAAGGTAGTAGGTAAAGGAAAGTTAGCATGAGAGATCATGTTAATTTGATGTTTCTAAGACCCAGGAGAATTATGAAGGAACTACTGTGATTTAATGATTTCTGAGATTAGGCGGAGTAGAACAGAATTTTGAACACCTCTCCCACTCACACACGTCTGAATATATTCACTAATAGAGCACGTTCCAGTAGAAATAGAAAATATAGTAGAAACAACATAACAAGTTTTAAAAGCATTGTTTACTTTGATGTTTTATAAAACTATTAAAAATTTGGGGGATCTTTGAATGTCAGCATTAAAGCCAACAATATACATTTACTCACTTTCCTTATGAGAGGTTGCTATGACACAATCTTAAGTCTTTCAATAACTTTTTCCATTATCCCACATAAATATTCTACTATATTGCAGATTCTTTTAAAAAATGCTGCCTAAAATCACTGGCAATTATTATGCTATCAAAAATCTATTGTTTTATTTTGGCTCCCTCACCCAACATATGTCTTTTACTATGCATCATCTGCATTCTGTTATTTACACAGTGGCATTTTATGGCACTCACCAGAGCACCTGATGATGGAATTCGCACACAGAGCTATATTTCACAGCATCCTTGTGATGTGAAGTCTTACTGCTATCCTTACTGAGCATTTGGCGCTACATCATAGAGAAATAAAGTTTTCCAAGAACACAGCCCCCAGCCAACCACCTTGAAAGGATTTATGTGTGCATTCTTAATTTTCTGCATTGTGCAAGACGCAGCTGGCACTCGTCTCACAGCAAGTAGACTCTGGTTCCAAGAGCAATGTGACTACATGACGCCTGAGCTTGAAATCTGTTGCAAGCTCCATGGCATAGCATGGTTGGCAGGTGGACCCTTAAAAAATGCAGCTGGTAATCTTCAGAAAGACTTTTTTCAGACTCTTTGAAGCGAGATGGATTATTCAGATGAAAGACATCTTGAGCTGGATAGCATTCTCCCTTGAATACGAGCATGCATGTGTATGAATGAGCAGATAGAGACTAGTGTAGGCTGTGAGCAAGTTGCTCTTAACTTACTGCCTTTGGGTTCAGGGGCTTGACAATTTGCATGTCAACAATTTTCCAAAATTGACTGAAGATTTTGGTGACTTTTATCTCGTTTGTGGGCTCACTTTTCAGACAGCCTTAGATACCCTCTTCACTGAAAAATAGTCCTGAAAGTTACTGAAAATCTTCAGCCAGCCTTGCAAGAACAAACTAGTAAGCACACATGCTAGCATCACTCCTCAGTCCTGGGAAAAGATTGAAAATCTTTATAATGGAAACACCCTTGAACACAACCTAAATGCCTCTGTGAGTCACTGAGGGAGACAGCTGGTCACACTGACGTGGCAACACATTCCACATTCATTTCTGCGTAAACACACTGCTACAACAGCCTTCAGACACAGATCCTTGAAGGCTGGATCTGGCAATAGGCACTCTGTTGAGGTTGCTGTTGTCAAATAGCGCAGGTCATATGCCATCTGCTGTGAAATCCCAGGCTGCTTCTGCTGCATGAGTTACCAGCTTCAAATGCTGCTATGCAATGATGGAGATGTTTGCACAGGAATCTTGCATATTCACAATAATTTATATTAATTCTACCGATATTGTGTGATCTATAGATGATATCCATTTATGCAGCACTTTCTCCCTACATTGTCCCTTCATAAAAGTCTTAAAATACAAGGAACATTTATAAACATATAGTCTTTAGTGATTTACCTTTATTAGCACATTTTTTATTCCTCAGCATCACCCAGTTCTGTCACAACTCAGCTTCCATAAGTCCAGTTATGCTGGAAATTGATGTGGTCTAGGGTCACCCTGACAGGAAAAATCCGCCTTGAAGGACATTGTAAAATTTCAAGCCACCAATAAAAAACCATCATCAAAATAACTGCTGCCTGATGAAACGGGGAATAATTGCTCTGTGTGATGTGTATGGCATATATATAATAGTAAAAAAAATTAAACATGGCAAACAGCTGGAAATCTTTACTCTGTAACATCAAAGAGACAGTACTCCTCTAGCACAGGACACGGGTTTCACTTAGGTGATTTTGTGAGCTTTTGCTTGTAGCCTTGAGTTTATAGAAAGGCAAGAAGGGAAGAACATGTAGAAGCAAAAGCAATTTCAAATTAGATACAGTGGCTGGTGAAGCAATGAACAAAATGATAAAACCCACACAGACACTTCAGATGGCAAAAGTGCATCTTGGATTCTATGGAAACATCCTGTCATACTGCTAAACCCTGCAGCGATAGGAGAGCTTCACTGCAGCTCATGAGCAACAGGGCTGAACTCACCACATCCAGTAAGCAGGCAGAATCATTACCCTGAATATGTTCCAGACCACAAGTATTTGCAAACTAATATCTTGAAAAAATAATAATCACTGATTGTAATTACCCTTCAAAATTGCACTTATCATTGGCAGACACTTGATTAACTTTCATTATCTAGCTTATTTGAAAATTATTGCAGACAATGATTGCTAATTTCATAGGAGGATATTTGGAACATTTTACACAACCTCTTGCTGCAATTGTCTACATGAGCTGAAAAATAGCTGTTACTCACTTTGCATTTTCCTAAATTTTATGCTAGTGTTGAATTTTGTGTTTGTAAATATAGATTTTAAATTCCAGGCCTTAGGTTAAAACTAAAAATCAATAAACCCTATTTGAACATAACATAGGTGTTGCACTTCAGTAACTTCCATGTCAATGTTATGCTGACCTGAGATAGGATGATTCCAGTTCAGGAAATATGTTTCATTCAAAACCCTCAAAATGAGATTAGATGAGACCTCCTCTCCGCACATTTTTAGTGGATGTCTGCTTTAAGAGCAAAGATCTCTTACCAATGGTGCAATTTCAAAAATGTTATTCCTATTTATTCTCAAATCTTATTCACACATTTTTTCAGGATTTAAGGTCCATCAACATAGTGCAGCTGTGTGCTTTATGACAGTAGCAGATCTTCTGAATGAAATGTATTCCCTAATTTGTATATTGATAGACTGACTTCCAATCAAATTGTGCTAAAAAAGTAATATGAAGAAGAACATCCTGCCTTGCCAATGCACTTAATTTTTATCCAACATTTTAGGCAGCCATCAGCATGGTGATGTTAACTCTTTGAACTATTCTGTTTATTTATTTATTTATTTTAAATGCACTATAGTAAAGTGAGATGCTGAATGAAGCTGTAAGATCCTGCATTTTCACATATAGGTGTGGTCAAGCTACATAGTCATGTCATCTCAAACCTCACTGATCCTATTTCGACTCGGGATCATATTAGACAAGTAGAAGACTTTTGAACTATGTGCTTTCCAGTGCTTACAGCAGCAAAAGGTTGATTTGCTTTTTTCCATGAATGCATTTGCAGATAATTATCTTATTCCCTTAACCCATCCCTGGACACCATTCTGTGGGGCATCAACTTAAGTCTGGACCATTTACTGAAAGACGTTCCTATTGCAAACTGCATTTCAGTACTGCTATTGAATTCAGTGAACCTGTTCACATAATTATCTGCTGCTCAGTGAGAGTAATGATTGCAGAATCCATGCTATGAAAGTCTTAATGAGGAAAATTTTATGTACAGTGGATTTTAACATCACAGAAGAAGCAGTGAGACAGTTACATTAGGTTTCTTTATCTCTACTAGTATTAAGGCATGTCTCCTTTCCTTGAAGTGCCTAAGGAACACTCATACACACTGGTCCACAAGCTTTTTTGTGAAGTCAACATTCTGAGGTAGTGTCAGAAAATATTTTACTTGTTTTCAAAGCGAGTTTGCATTCATATTCTTCTGCTCCAGACAGTCTCTGAGAGCTTTCACACACCTTAAAGGACTGAGCAGCTGAAACCTGTTCAGGTACCTCCTGTCTTTCAGATGCATAGCTAAAACAAGCCAAAGATTCAAAGCAGTCCAACTGTACCTATGTGGGGTTTGCTTGTTTTTTTGTTTTAATAATTTAGGAGTTTGAAGTTTTTTCTTTCAAAAGATTTTACTGCTGAAGGAACTGCAAGACCTTTAAAACAAATTTGAGTATTTAATAGCTCCTTTAATGACTATTAATTATTTAAAATAGCTAATATCTTTAAAGTATTTACCTTACCATCTTACTCTTGTGGAAGAAGTTGAACATTCTGATGACTCATTCTTAATCTGCAGTAGATAATTTACCTGCACACATTTCCCTCAAAATATTATCTGTGAAATTGTGTTCATTATTATTTCAGCTGGTGTCTCTACTTTCAACAGAATTTGCTATTCTGCATATTGCCCATCTTATTCTATGCCTGATTCTCATCTGTGGAGTGAATAATGTTTTGCAATCACAAAGCCAACAAAAATGAGTAGAGCAGAGGTAGTGCTTTCAGTTCGTTTTGATTTTAATTTACTGCATTGCACACTTCTTTCAAATGCTGCTTTGGCAAAACTAGCTCATGTACTAAGGAGAATTTCATTCCGTTGTAAACAACAGAGTAGTGAAAGACAAAGGTAGTAGCAAAACCAGAGTGGAATAGTCACAGAATACACAGAAGCCAGAAAAGTAGCATCTAGAAAAAGCAGGAAAAAATATTCATTGCCCACTGTCTTCACCTTTTAACTCTGAAAAGTGTTTCACTTTTTCTTTCCTGCCCCACAATCATATAAAATGTTAATTTTTTTGTAATTTTCTTTTCTTATCTTGCTATTCCATTTGCTGTTCTATTCCTCTTGTTTTTCCTTCATTCTCTCCTTTGTGGTGATAAATCTCAATGCAATTACTTCGATCACTTTTAGAGTCATTATTTCCATCATTAATAATCTTACCATTCCTTAGTACTTTATTGTTGCACATGGGCAAGTAATGAAGGGGTCCGAATAATTCCATAGCATCAGTATCCTTGTCACTTCTGTCTTTCATATCTCAGGAATACAGACTGCTCTAAACAAAGATAGCAAATGAAGTCACTAACTTATTAAAATGGATAGTTTTATATCAGCTTCTCTTTGTTGACCTGCATGAAAAGGGACTGTAGACTACATCATAACTCTGGTGGCTGAGGATACATATTAGAACCTCAGTTACTCATGATACTGTCAGCCTTACTGTTAGCAAGAAATAAGTCAGAGAAATAAAGTTATCTTTCCACCTAAAATGAAGGTTAGTTTGTTCTTTCCCCACACTGGGTCTGAACTCACTTGTTGGAAAAGTATTTGTAAATTCAGGAATGGCAAGTTCACTGTTCAGAGAATATTGGGTTCAAAAATAGGATAGGATAACTAGGATTCTGACACATGCTTGCTTAGAAAGTTAGAAACCTAGTATTTGCTCTTCTGCAAATACTAGGCATTTAAGTCTCAGAAATGCTCTCTGACATGTTTTTGTACAGTCACTTGTATGTACTAGGCTTTTAAATTATGAGTAAAAAGTGTGCCTTAAATTAAAGTGATGCGAGCACTCTGCATCACTGCAGTGATAAAACAGCACCTTCATCTCCCTGGATGCATTATGATTAAAATACTACCCTGGAAGCAGTGCTTGTTCAGGTGGTTCATATCTTTCTCTACTTGAGATTTTTCCATTTGCAATAAGTAGTCATTTCTAATAGATGAAGTAGTCAGTTTGTTCTTGAGCCTATTCAGAGGAAGGTAATCCAAAACAGCAGCACAGAATCCCTTCAACAAAGTCAGTCCCATTCTTTAGTGTCTACTATTTGCTCAGGTCAATTATTTGGACCTCCAGCTTCTATACAAGCTAGCTCACAGAATCAAGAGTGGTTTCTGAATGTGAAACACACATCAAGCTTCCAGTGTTATTCCAACTATAACAACTGGGGAAGGTGCATAGAAAAGAACAGCTCTCACAGCCATATCTGAAGGGGGAGTATGAATATTCAGGGTTCCTACTCCTAAATGCAACAAAATCACACACTTGAATCTGGCCCTAATGCGAATAGTCAGTAGGTCACAAATACATTTAGCATGGAATAAGACAGTAATACAACAGTGATTGATTTTCTGGAATTCTTGTAAGTACCAGCAGCTATTAGTCTTGTGGAGTGGGCATTTTTCATTCACTAAGACATACTTGTTTCAATGACTGTTGATTATTTATGCTTCCTAATAAGCAGTAGACTTGCTCTTCAAAGCTGTAACAGAAAGGTCAAGAGCCAAAGGGCATTTGTCATTTCTATGGTATGTTCTTTTACTATGAAAGTAAATATGGTACAAGTCACTCCCATGGAAGCAATACATAACAGGAACACACCTCAGGCAGGATATATGGACATACACGAATCAGAAATAACTTGTTCTAAAAGTCAAATCCATGGTATTAGAAGGAATAAAAATGGAATAATACAGCTTTGCCCAAATCAAGAAAACCAAAATGGGCTGGCATAATATTTAACATTGTCAAATACTGTTTCTATCACTGTCTCCTTTAAAAGTATATATATCCTTGGGGATATATCCACTTCTGCCATAACATAATTCATGACCAATGTAGGCTGGCAGTATAAAGCTATATGAGCCTGGGATGAAAAAGCAAAAAAGGTCAACATGCCTTTGTGCAGAGAACCATTATAAGATAAATCTGGGATGCAACATTTCTACTCTACACATATAGATTGTGTCATTCTTAGCATAAGCTGAAGATGAAGTGAGGTCACAGGTTATTTCAAGTGCTCAGAAAGAGAGAACAGAGTGGGAATTAACATGGGAGGATTATGAGAGTTAAACATATACTAAGAAGGTTAAGCACACACTATCATTTTTAAAAGAGAGAAGGCAAAGAGCATAAGAATGAAATAGCAAGATATCATCACCATCAGGAGAAACACAAACATTCAAATACATCATAAATTCCAGAGGAAGGAGGCAAAAACTTTTTGGAAAGACTGAAGAAGTTCTTTTCATAACACTACCAAAATACGGTAGTAAACACAGTGATAAACCTTGGGTTAGTGAAGAATCATAGAATCATAGAATAGTTAGGGCTTGAAAGGACCTTAAAATCATCTAGTTCCAACACCCCTGCCATGAGCAGGGGCACCTCCCACTAGAACATGTCACCCAAGGCTCTGTCCAACCCGGTCTTGAGTATCACCAGGGATGGAGCATTCACACCTTCTCTGGGCAGCCCATTCCAGTGCCTCACCACCCTAAATGAATAGTGGAGTAAAAAAAAAAAGTATTATTCCAAGATGTGTGTTTCCTCAATGCTCTTAGAACCATGAAATGCTAAAATGCCCACACAGTTCCATGAGAAGTATGTATTGCCCACCCTTGTCTAAACCTCCGTGTGAAACAGTGAGAGACAGAGGAGGGAAGTCCAAGCCTGGTGCAGACAGTGGTGTTAGATATCACATGGCAGTGAATGCGCTATGGGCCAGATCATCTCACTGCTGCAGGTAGCAACTGTATGCCTAGCATGACCAGCAAAAACCTCTGAGAATTTCTATTCTATTCTTTACTTTTTAATTGTTGTCATGGTTTGAGGGTCTCAAACTCAGACAGCCGCTCTCTCACCCACTTCCCCCTCTTTCTTCCCTCCCCAGTCCCGGGGAGATGGGAAGGAGAATCAAAAGAATGCAACTCCCACAGGTT
>JASSUY010038642.1:50541-67002 GCA_032466535.1 Forpus xanthops | reverse complement strand
CCCTTCATAAGTAAAGAGCTTCTTCCTAATATCCAATCTAACTTTTCCCTGTTTAAGTTTGAACCTGTTACCCCTTGTCCTGTCACTACAGTCCCTAATGAAGAGTCCCATCTCCAGCATTCTTATAGACCCCCTTCAGATACTGGAAGGCTGCTATTTAGATAGATATTAGGAAAAAATTATTTATTGTGAAGTCAGTAAGCCACTAGAAAGAGGTTGCCCAGAGAAGTTATGGATGCCCTGTTCCTGGCAGTGTTCAAGGCCAGATTGGATGGGTCTTTAGACAGCCTGGTCTGATAGGAAGTGTCTCTGCCCATGGCAGGGGGGTTGGAACTAGATGAGCTTTAAGGTGTCTTCCAACACAAATCAGTCTACAATTCTATGATCTAGGCAACTGCAGGCCAAACAGCCCACACTTCCCTGGGAAAGTGATGAAAAAATGACCCTGAAAAACATTTCAGAACGATGTCAGCAGGCTGGAGAATGGGGTGATGGAAGTCTAGAAGTTCAAAGGGAAATGTCAAAACCTGTCACTGTACAGGAATAGATCCTCACATGTCTGTCATATGAGGAAAGACCAAGAGAGATGGAACTGTTCAGCCTTAAAGAGAACCCAGGGGGCATCTTAGCAGCAACATCACACCAGGGAAGGCAACGCGTGAAGAGTAAGGAGAGCAGGCAGGAAGGCTGATACAAATTTCAAGATAATTCTTAGTAACTGCTGGGGATCTTCTACTTGAAGTGCAAGAAAAGCATCCTAGAGATTAGGATGAAGGGGTTTTCCTTCAAAAATTAAAGCCATCAGTTTATGATTAGTGAAACTGACACATAATTGCAAGGATTGCAAATAGAAATGTAATATTCTAGATTTTACTACTATATTTTTTCTAATTGCACCTAATACATGATTTAAAATTTATAAATTATATGAATACAACTTAATTGTGTTTCATATCACCTTATACTTGCCTTGCTCTAAAGAATACAATTTTGTTATCTTAACATTTCTACAAAACTAACTTCATGGAATGGCATCCATTGGTAGCAAATGGATTGGAGCAATGAAGGAAGGATGCTATCTTATGCCAGCATGAAAAATTTCACAGTTAACCTAAGTTGCAAATTTTATACCATGTAAAGAGAGGAAGAAAAGGAGTCAGCCGAGAAGGAACACCACCAAACTAATATCTTTTTTTCTGACTTGTCTTCCACATGACCACAGAATAATCCCTATACAGGAATCTGGGGGTGAAATGCAGGGCATTCATCTCAAGCAGTGGAAAAGAACAGTGTTTCATATACACAGGGTAGAGATACGCAATTCATTCACAATACATAAGACAAGAAAACTTTTTCTCAGATAAACATCTCCTGCTGATTAGAACAAATGCTTTGGTAAATCAGGTGTTTATTCTAGCAGTAGGGAGTGACAATCATAACATTCCCTCTTCACTCTCCACTATAACAAATTTAAAAAACCTCCCATGCTCCACTCAATTCATAAAGACATTTGTGAGCATTCTCTTGTTATATACAAAAAAACTACACTTAACTCATTGAAATTAATGCATATATGGTGACATTCTCCCAGGGACCAAAAATGTATATGGTAAAATCAAGGATCATTGTTTACCTTCTTTCGTGATGTCCCAAGTTGAATGATACATTTAATTGTCTAAAATGTCTCAGAAAAAGTTGAGAAGAACCTCTTAGAAGAGCTATCACAGTCCCTGAAGTTTGCACTAATTTTCTTTGAAAGATATTTGGAAACAAGAACAACTAATCACCCAGTTAGCACTGACACAAAAATGTGCTAAGAGGCACCACTGCTACCCTAGTAAATAGATTAATGTCTGATGAAAAAAAACAAGCAGAGCATTAGAAGCTTTATTTTGTTAATTTCTTAGGCCTTGATTCTTCAGCACTTCCAGAAGTCAAATAGCACAGCATGTAAAAATCATCTGTAAATAGTGGTTATTATGGGCACAAGAGCTGACAGCACCCCAGCTCAACACTCTGTGGTCTCTGACTTGGAAGAAAATAATGCCAACACTTACTTCACATCTCATGAATCTAAATGAAAGAAGCAGTGTTTAGGAATTAATCATAGAATCATAGAATAGTTAGGGTTAGAAAGGGCCTTAAGATAATTTAATTCCAACCCCCTTGCTCTGGGCAGGGACACCTTCCACTAAACCATGTCACCCAGAGCTATGTCCAACTCGGCCTTGAACACCACCAGCAATGGATCATTCAGAACTTCCCTGGGCAACTCATTCCAGTGCCTTACCACCTGCACAGTAAAGAATTTCTTCCTCAGATTCAATCTAAACTTTCCCTGTTTAAGTTTGAACTTGTTACCCCTTGTCCTATCACTACAGTCCCTAATGAGGAGTCCCTTCCTAGCATCCCTATAAGCCCCCTTCAGATACTGGAAGGCTGTTATGAAGTCTACACGCAGCCTTCCCCTCTCCAGGCTGAACAACCCCAACTCCATCCAAGGATAGGAGTGCAATGCTTGGTTGGGCTGGTTATAGTTGGTGAGCTGTTGTATACTTTTCTTGTATTTACCTTGCCATTATTATTATTTGTGGTAGCAGTAGTGATTTGTGTTATACTTTAGTTACTAAACTGCTCTTATCTTAACCTGTGGGAGTCACATTCTTTCAATTCTCCTCATTCATCCTGGAGCAGGGGGAGGAAAGAGGGGGTAGTGAGGGGGTGAACTGCTTGAGGAGCTTAAGCCACAACACCACCTCACAAGCGTGTCAAGGTGCTACAAACCCAAACTGTCCAGAAACTGTATGTGCAAATCAAATGCACATACATTTGTGCATCTTAAAACAAGAGCTGGCAGGATCAAGACACAATGGAGAGAAAAAAATCCTGATTCCAGATCTCACTGAATCGCCTTGTTTACATGCACCAATGAAGGTCCCTAGAGTGGATAAAAGGCCTTTATTAAGATCAAAGATGAAATCATCAAGCACATAATCGGAGAAATTTCTGGTTTAATTCATTTATTAGTTGTTATTTTCCAGGGGGAAGGGGAAGGGCACACATGTATTTTCAGGTATCCAGAACATAGGTTGAGATTATTATTTTTCAATCCCAGGTATCTAGACAGGTTTCTTTTCCAAGCTATAAGCCAAGGAAACCAGCCAAAGAATATGGAAATTCCTGAAGATTCCAAACTTTTTGAATGGCAGTTAAACATTTACATGTTGCTTTCCTCCTTCCTAGCCATGACTTTTTGTTTCCATCATTTCACTGGATTTAATTTTTTTCCTACAGAGTGATTTATGAAAAACAACAGCTAGTCAGCAGCAGAAGTAGCAACAGCATGAGCTCCAGGTGTTAGGAAAAATCACTACATAATTAATCTTCTCTTTGATATACTATCACGTCTTCAAAAATATTATGCTTGAAGACTGAAAGACCTATCACATCCCAGAATAGTTTTATTCCATACATAACATTGTCCTTTGCCTTGGATGAAAATATATTTCCCAGGAAATACAGATAGAAGGATTCAAGAATGGATTGTTCTGTGGCAACTAAAAATGTGCCAAGCAGTGCTTTGAGAGTCACACAGTCTGTTGGTGTTGTTTTAAGGCAAGATCTACTAAAACAGATGGCACTGGATTTCAAACTCCTTTGTCAACTCAGCTCACCAATGAGCTGAACGTTAATTTTTCCATTGTTTTTGTCAATCTCCAAGAAATTGCAAAAATTCAAACCTAAATTCAACTACAAAAAGCATTTTAGACCCCTTGGTACTACTGATGGTTTGAATGTGTCCAAATAACAGAGCATATAATTCTGCAAGCTGACTCACAGTGACTATAACAGCACTTAAAGTCAGGATGTTTTTTTCTTAGCTAAACCTTCTTGCAACCTCAGTTTTATAGCTGGAATAAGTTACTTTTTCTACATGGTGATATACACATCTCCAAAACAGGTATTCTGGTATTATGTAAACTGAATTTATAATCTACAAAATGGCATCTCTTCCAAAAATATGGAAACACTTTAAATAAGATGATCAGCTGCCAAAAGTTGACTGGGACGAGGAATTTTCATCCCTCTCTGAATGTGAATCTAGAAGAGAAACTAACAAAGTGCAATTCAAGAAAACAAGATGGGATATCTGAGGATAACTTGGCACCACAGCAAATGACGAGCTCAAAACAGCCATGCCAAAAGGACCCTGAAGCCTTAGAAAGGACACAAAGCTGGTTTCAAAGGCAGGAGGGAATACATGGAAAGCTTTTGTAAAATTTCAACATATCTAAATGATGAGAAAAAGCACCAGATATCTCTTGAAAAACTGAATTCTCTTTAAAGTCTAAATATTTTCTTTCCTCTATTTTTTTTTGTAACCAGAGAATACCCAAAATACAGTACACAAGCAACTTAGAATCATAGAATAATTAGGGTTGGGAAGGACCTTAAGATTACCTAGTTCCAACCCCCAAATACTTCAAATGTATATGCAGAGCAGACCTTCATATCGCTTTTTTTCTCTCCAGAAAAGAGACTGGAGCTGCTGTCTCAACATGCAGAACTGGGGGCTGCGTGCAACTAACCTCAGGCCTCTGTAGGAATAAGATCTATGCCTTAATCCTTGCAAGAAGCAGAAAAAGAAAAAGCAGTGTTCCTGACTATGTCACTCTAATCCACACCCCAGTGTGCCTGGAAACTTCTGTTCTAACCTCAAAAAAATCCATATATACAGTTCTGAGAGTGCCCTCCACGCCACTATTCCCACAATGTTTTGGCAGTTTTCCATCTACACACACCCCCCTTCCCCATATTTTTAAATCTATCAGCATCATGAATACATGATACTGTTTATGAAAAACAGCAGCTTTCCTTCCCTGTTCTTCCTGAAGAGCAAAATTGAAAGAGCATCTCTAGTTAAAAGAAAATGCATGAGAAGAATGAAGACTGACAGAGCACAAGTCCAGTTTCCAAAATTTGTTGCTGAGTGCATTTGCATAAGCACCAGGGGGGCTATATAATTATGCTTTTATCACTGGAATGAGTGTTTCAAAGAACAGGCAGAACATTCTGCTTTATGGATAGAGAGATTGAAGAAAAACACCTTCTTCCTTTAATCTAGCTTCATTTTAGAAAGCCTGCAGATATTTCATTTGCAGCTTTCTCTTGAATTGTGATCAAGTTGGAGAGATGCTGTGGGCAGCAGCTTTGAAAGAATGAAGAACTTCAACAAACAGCATATCTTCATTTTTAATCCTAGCATTTTCAAATTGAAGGAATTAAGATTCCATTATTCCCCCAGTGAAGCTAAATAAGGATGCTTTGAAGCACGAAAGAAATAAGATAGTTCATTTAATATCCTAAGTGTTCTGTGTATAAGAGACTGCTTTCTCCGTTCTTGAAGGAGAAAAAGTCTCTGAAGAGCAAGAGCTGGCAGAATAAGGTAGCAGCATTCAACGAGATATTACAAAATAAGATTCAGTGTATGCAATACATGTTCACACTGCACCTTCAAGACATCAATGCACAGTACTTCAGAGTAACCAGAGACTTTAATTTATGTCTTAGTCTTTCCTACAAGTTACCTGCGCTTGTGGAATACCTTACCATCTCCTGATCCTGACTGAGGAAACATTGCCAATGTCACCATACAGAAGGGTGTTGGAGGCACAGAAAGTTCCTTGCTGAGGGCCAGATTTAAGAGCTTTTATTGAATTGTACATGATATCCTGAGCCAACATTTCTTCCTCTTTAAAAGGAAGATATTTAGTACTTCTTTTAATTTTGTCACCAGCTGAGGAACATTTCAAAAATAAATGAAACTGGCAACTGCAGCAAGCATCACCCTTCTCCACCCACAGTAACACATAGAATCATTTAAGGACAGCACTGTAGTACAGTGCCTTTGGTTTTTTTTAACCTCCTCCTTTTTTAAATGTACAAAACCTGCAAAGACTGGAGGGAAAAAGAACCGGGGGGGGGGGGGGGGAGGAGGGACGGGACACATCTTTGGCTGAAAATAAACAAAAAAACTGCCATAAAGAAGTTCACATAAAACCTTCCCAGACTGATGTACAGTGTGCATATGGCCTAGTGTGGAGGCAGCCACATGCTGAAAATCCAAGCAGGCAATTTTTCACTAAAAATGTACTTTAAAATGTAGTAATAAAAAAAATGGGGGGGTGGAGGGGAAGTGAGAAATCAAACTATGCTTAAGTACTGCAGTCTTAAACATGACTTCATTCAAAGACAAACTGGGCTGCAATGTATATTTTTAGCTCATAAGTGGGTGCTCATATGCCATATGTAGCTTTTTACCACAAAGTGTTGTATCCTAAATATAGGCTCGTGCTCCTGTTCACAGTATAATTGTGGAAATCCATGCTCCAGTCTGAAGCCACAAGAGAAGCAGCAGTTCTTAGCAGCAATGACTTTGAGGTTAGATATCCTCCCCCAAAACTCCATCCAACTTTCTTGGAGACTTGTATTAAAGTAAACCTTAAAGGGTTTTAAGGATCCTTTATTCATTGCCCAGATGCACTTTAATCACAGCTCAACTGCTTCCCTCACCAACACTTCCTAAATTCTCTCTCTCGGGTCTTCTCTCCTAAGACACTCCTGTGAAGGCTGTCTCTGGTGTATTTTTCAGGAGGGGCAGAGTAAAGAAGACACAGCAGTTTAAACCATTTACAGAACTGTAACAGCACAACAAAAGCAAAAACCTTTCAGGAAAAAACATAAGCAGCTTTTAACAAAAGGATAGGGCAAGAATGGATCGCTAGAACTGGAATGAGGTACAGGGGTCTGGCAAACTCAACCCTTCAAAAGGGGAAGGCCTGTATTTGGAGCAGAGATGCAGCCAGTGGCAACATCCTGCCTTTTTTTTTTTCTTTAGTAGGCTTAAAATCACAGGGTAGAGAGAGGAAGCAAATAAAAGAACTAGCTTGAAGGTTAGACCACCAACATCAGTGAAAGGTGTCTACATGTCTGCAGCTTCCTTTCAGTTGCCTACATCTCTTACATAAGAAATATAAACAACCCTTACTTAACTGCTTGTTTGAAAAGCAATATTCACCTCTGCAGGTCCCCAGAGCTGCTGCAGTGCTGTAGAACAGCCCAGTGAAAGGCTATGAAAGGGCAGGGGGGAGAGAGGAGGAGGAAATAGCAGGGGAGCATGGAAGCTCCAGATGTGAAGTGTTATTGACTGTCACACCTCCTACCCAAGGCCATCTGCAAGAACCCAGCTCTGCCCAGCTTTGCCATCAACATGACCTTGAGGCCCTCTGTAGTTGCTCAAACTGCACCTGCATGGGATTAGGTATCCTGATAGTGAGTGATAGCCTTGCCAGCTTGGTCTGAAACACCTTTCACCAGATCAAACAGCAGGAGCAGGAGAAAGAAGAAAAGGCAGCAGAAGGATCAGCAGAGCAATGTTTTCCTGCCTGCGCAAAATAAGCAATTGTATTGATTTAGGTTGCTAGACTTGTCCAAGGCACCTCCTGCAAAAATCTGTGCATGAAATTCTTATCTATGTTTGGATGAGTGCTGGTTGCAGCTCACCCATATATACACTTGTCAGAGACATGGATCTAGCCTGGAACTCAGAAATACCTCATAAGAGCCCATTGCAATTTGTAATGACTTTTTGCCTCCTTTTGAAATTTATGGTCACTGACCATTTGAAGTTCAGAAGTATATGGGCAGAGGAGATCTAGCACTAAGAAAGATTCCAAGTTTGTTTTAAATTCTACTAATCCTAAAAAGAATCTGTAGCATTCCATCATTCAAAATGTTCCTGAGTCACACAGTGGCTACCACACCATTTTAAGAGTCACTTCTGGTTAACTGAGGGAGATGGACTAGAGAAAGGGAGTGTTTAATAAGAATAAATGGAAGACAAATATTGCAATGACCATTTTCTAATATGTTTCTACTTAAAAAAAAAAAATCATTGTGCTTAAAGGCTTTGTTTGGAAATAGCGTGTCCCAACTTTCAGAAAAAAAAACCAAACAAAACAGTGTTATTGCCAGATTACAGCAAGAGGTTTAGAATGTGAGAATGTCCAACTAATCTCAAACTATAAGAGATTTTTCTGGTTTTGTGCCTTTACCACTCTTAATTAAAAGCAGACTATGACTTCTTAAGATTTCTATTTCTACTTAAGAATATTAGAAACAGTGATTGTTTTGGCATGCATGTCATGGAATATCAGCATGCTAATTAAATAACCTTGAAATGTATTGATTATCTCACAATACACCAGTACAGGGCAGAAAAAACACTGTAGTACTTAAATGTTGACCTAGATTTAAGAAGAGGTGGATGGAAACCTGATCATTTCCACAAAGCTACCTTTTATTCCACACGCACCCCACATTCCACTCATCTGTATCTATCCAACCTCCTAGATACACAATCCAGTTCCCTAAATTTGCATAGTATGTGAGGCTTAAGAGCTAACTTGAAACTCCCACCTTTTTTATTAACATTCAATTCAGAGAAAAAAACTCCTCACACACAATGGTTAAAAGACAAAAGGCAAAGAGGGAGAACACATGTTTAGGTACATGTATGGCACCATACACACAGATATGGTGAAACAAAAAATTGTCAGGCTCAAGAACAGACCTCCACCACCTAACAAGTGCAATAATGCCCTAAAAATGTACTGCTATGAACTGGAATTAATACAAAGAAGTAAGGAAAACTGATCTGCTCATTTGCTAGGTAGAGTGACATCAGTATGACATCAGCAGCAGCCAATCATGGTGCTCCATATGTATCTGGTATTCTTGCACTACTTTGTATTTATGGATAAACACCAAGAGGGTGTTAACCCTAAGCTGTGTTTTTTTCTTCTCCATCATATTTTAAATAAAGCAGCTGCTTCCATTCAACATCAAACCTGACAAAAAAAGAAAAGAAAAAAAAAAAAGGCAACCTCTCATCTCAGCATGTTCTCTGTCAAATACAAAAACAATATGAGGAAAGCGGGGGAGAGAAGCTGGAGCTACGTATCACCATTTCCTGAAAACCTGTGGGCAGCCCAGAGCTTCAGCTCAGCTCTTCCTTGGCTAGAAGGTGCAGAAACAGGAATAAAAAAGCACATAAAATCAAACACTAGGTCAAGGCTTTTGTAGTCACTGAAAAAAAAAAAAAAATGCAACTGTTATTTCCATCTAAGGTATTTTAGGTTCTCTGAACAAGTGAAGTATTTTTCCTCTTCCTCCAACATCACTGTCTCCCCTGACATCTTCTTTATGGGGGTGGAAAGGCTTTTTTAAGGTAAGAAGTGAAGGCTATTGCTCATGGACATAACACATGGTCCCAGGCAGGTGAGCTGTGAGCAATTCAGGCAGATTACAAGAGGCTACAGCTCCACACAACAATGTCCAGGCTTTCACAGCTAGCCCTGGAGGCAGAGCAAAAGGTGAGAGATCTGCACATCTGTAGTAAATAAGCACATCTGTAATTGCAAAAGCCTACATGAACCCAAGCTGGGTGTCGCAGAAGGTTAGGTTTTTGACAGCTTGCTGCTCTGGCAAAGCCAGCAGCATAGCAAGGAGGATGCAGAGATTTTTCCTCACTGATAAGCAGCAGTAAACTTTCTAGGAGAAAAATCTGTGAAGCTTCTTATAGCACCAAGCAAAGCCAAAACCGACATGCCACCATTTCTTTTAAATAGAGTTTAGCCCATGAACTGACTGGCCTAAAGCATGTGCTTTATGAAGGCATATGTTTCAACACACAAACACACACTCTCCAGCCTAGTAACGGACTTCTTTTTCAACTTCCAAACCTTCACTGTAACAACAGGATTTCTGATACAGCAGCCTTGGCTGGAAGCAAACGCAAGGCTGAGTGCAGCATACCAGCTTTGAGGTGAACAAGAACCTCTTACCCCAATGTCCAATTCTCAGTAACAGACTTAGCAAATCTTCAAAAGAAAAATGAAAGGGTCAAAGCTGCCTTCAAATATATCTCTACCAGGTACTTTGAAACATACTACTACTCTCTTCATGCAAAATCCATGTGTAAGTATTCAGATGATGTTATGTACCACCTTATAATTCACATGGCTCAAAGAAGCAGAGGGTAAAATATGAATATAAAGCTAAAGACCTGACTTAAAAGGCAGAACATATAATACAAAAACAGAGGTTTATTGGCCAGTAATGTATCCCGGTGCCACTTAATCAAACCCAGCTCATTCTACTTGCACAATATTGCTCAGAGCTAAAGCCTGGTGAGCTGGCTCTGCTTTTTATCTACTTTTTGTTCAGCTACTTCTATTTCCTAGCTATGATAATACATGTATTCATTACACATAAATAGCACTACATCATAACCAAATACAACTGCATAGCATCATGTTATAATTATGTATGAGTGCCAAAGATGTGTCTGCAATCTTTCCTCCAAGACATTCTCTGTTAGTCCAGGAGCCTGCACTATAGCCCATCAAGATAGCTTTATTGCTGCAGCAAGGAAAACTCCAGCCTCTTGATAGGCTTTCTCTATATACCCTTCGTAGGGACTTTTCATGCATAAAGGTACAAAAACTGTACCTAATTGTGTCTGCAACTCAGACAGCCGCTCAGCACCATACTAGAGTATTACAGAATAAATACGAATACATTTGCAAAAGAAGCTGGTGGGGGTTGAAATGCATATCAGGTGGTAGCCTACATTTATAGTCTAAACCCCATGAGGGAATTCTAAGCATCTGACACAGCATAGAAATTTGATGGAAGAAGGGGGTTTGTTTCTAAAGGCATACTGACATATAGTATAAGCCTGCTTTTTGTCATGGGCTCTGCTTCCACAGGATATAGCTACTTTCTCAGAAGTCATCAGCTCATCTCCAAGAGAATGTATTAGCAACAAGGTCCGCTTATACAAGGATAACTAAATCTGAACAACCAAGATGATGTACAAGGTCAATTAGAGAACATCATCTAAAGATACTATTTTTATCGCACTCAGAGGGCTACTCTGTTCATTCTTGTTCTCAGCGTGCAAAAAATCTAAAACTAAACCATGAAAATGTAAAAACAAAAACCCTGTTTTGTTTGTCACTGACCACCACTAGCAAATAATTATCCAGCTTGTGTGTTTTCACAATACAAAAAAATACTTTCAGTGATCAGAAATGTGCTCAGTACACGCTTACGGTTATAAATAGTTTAAAACCAAAGGCAAATGCCTTTTACCTCAATGTCTTATAAATCTTCATATTTTAGACTACCATAGAAATGTTAGTATATAAAATCTCAAAATATCTCTCACATAGTGTCTGCCATTATGTTCCAGTCCAGAATTTTCTTATGGTTAAGTGATCTACAAACACCATTGTCCAAAAGCTGAGTAGTGAGAATATTTAGTTATAACTCTTGCAGAGGAACAGGTAAGACCCTTGAACAAAGAAAAAAAGAAAAAGACATACTTATTTGCTGCCTTATTGATCAGAACAGATTCCACCAGAAGGACACAGTCATGCACTTGTCGCTTATGTCTCCTACAGAACTGTTGAAACATCAACAAAACACAAATACATCCAGTAAGTTTAGAATATTTAGTCTACCATTCTTTAAGGGTAAACTAAACTTTACTAACTGAAACCCACAACTTCTGACTAATATAGTCCCTACAGCTATTTGCAAGACAGCTCCTATAAAGAGGTCATGGTTTTCCTGACTTATGGGAGCAAGCATTTTGGTTCTTTATGAGAGTATACCCTCCCACGTTCATGTTCTGCAGTTCTTAGAACCTGCAGAAACCTCCAAAATGTGGAAATAGTGATGTAGCTTAGGCATTCAAACTTCTCTGTAAAACCCTCCAGTTTCCACCTTTCCTATTATTTATTCCAACAGAAAATCAGCAGTTAATATTGGTGGAGCAGAGTTTTACAGAAAGGTTCTTCAGCCTTTGAATGCTAAATATAGGCACCACAGACCAGTGACCTGGGCAGAAAAATTAAGAGGACTGAAACCTCAGGAAGGGCCAAATTTAAGTAAGGAAATATGTAACAGCTGCACTTCAACTGCACAATAACAAACTTTTTCAATGACAAAGACCCTTTTTGTTCATTTTGCCATTTCCTGAACAAGCCTTCAGAAGAGACAGGAAGCCTGGTCATAAGGTTGAGCAGTTCCTCTGACACTGGAAAGAATTAAGAATCACAGTCACTATTATTTTAGCTTATAATACGAGAGCAGAATCTCAGTTCTTTGACTTATAATGATTTGAACCAGCTCCTATAAATTTTTATTGAAAACGCCTTGGATTTAAATCACATGACAAAATAAGATTCTGCCAGCAAGCCTGTTTTTTCCCCCTCTCACATTCACACACCCCCCAGACGCACCAATGCATCAGGAAGGGAGTGAGCATAGCTTCAAATGTTCACTGTGATCAAGAAAGAAGGGTAAGAATGCATGACAGAAGTTCTGGGTTATATCATAAACACTCACTCTAAACCAGAAAGCAAAATGAAAAGTAGGAAGGCTATTCCCATTCTTACAAAAATATATCTGAGATCACTTTAAAACATTAATAAATCTTACCATCCTTTCACCCAATAATTTTCTAATATTAGTTAGGCCAATTTGAGGGCATGCATTACTGTATCAGCATTCAGAGACAGGAAAAGAAAATAGCAATTTTTCCAGCTGTTTATCCACAACTGCTCCCAGGAGGTCAGCTACTGGACAAGCACTAGCAAGCCCTCCCAGAGGCACACCAGTAGCCAAAACCTCTCCACCATGCCAAAAGTTCAGTAGCACATGCATGGACTGGCACTTCTTTGCAGAAAACAGTGACATACACACTCCTCGCATGGTTTCTCACCAGGCTGGCTGCACCACAGCTGCCACTGAAAAAGCATCAGCAGGACTTTGGCAGATGCTCCAGAGGAAGGAGGAAGCCTCTAGCAGCTCCCTCTGGTCTCAGACTGACAAGGGCAGATACACAGAACCTCCCATCACTCCCTGACACCTGGTTGACCCACCACCAGCCCACTCACTTGAACTGCCTTTAACCTGGACACAGTGGAATAAGTGAGTTGGTGGCTGGCCTGGCTCGTTTGCTGTGACCAGCAGCCACAGAGCTGGCTTCTGATAGAATAATGACTAGCTTTTCATCCTATAAGCCCCTTTCTACCACCCATTTCCAACCCCAAAAAAAGTCAAGTGACAAAGCATTGACAAAGACACCTCTAATACAGTTCATTCTCATAAGATAGGGTCCAGGCGTATGAGCCAAAATAAACTCAAAATACAAATTTGCTGTTATATGTTTGTTATTATAATTCAGTCCTATAAGAGGACACACTGGCAATTCTGCTGGACAGTTTTACTCCCTGTTCTCATTCAAATCAATGTTTTGTTATTATAAGCAGTTGCCTATGTTGGGTGCCAAATATTTAAACCTCTGACTTCCAAGATAGAACATTATTTAGCATATCTTAAAAAGGCAGATTATTGTGACTGATTGAAACACCTGCTTTGGTCACTAAAAAAATTCTTTAAAAGAAAAATAAGAGAAAAGGGAAAGTCTTATTCTTTCCCAGCATCTTTTCTCTTTGCATCTTTTATTTCACCTGTGACATCAGAGTTGGTGAGAGTTGCAAGATGAAACTTACAGATACAGGCTTACTCAAGAGCACAGTTAACTCCCAAATACTGCAGCAGCCTAAATCCTGCCATCTACTTTCAGGATGAGGAAAGGGTTATCTTCCTATTAAGACTTCCCTGCAAGGATGACAAGAAAAGGTGCCAATTAACACCAAGTGCTTTGGCAGCAGTCTGTGTGGATAGATACTTGCCCATGGGCAATTAGAGAGGAGAAATTTGCCCCACATCAGGTGATTGCTGGGTGACCTAAATTACCTCATTAAGAACAAGATCCTGCTTGTCTCAACCTCATCTGCCCAGAAATGAGGCATATCTCCAGCAATGACAGATGAGCTAGGCAGTCTGTCTGGTGCAGGTCATCAGCTGAAAACACCTCTACAGAGAGAGCAGACAAAGCCCCACTGCTTGCAGCTCACCCAAGGATGCCCCAAGCTGCTCGGTCTAACTGGTATAAGATTGAAGCATTCAGCATCCTGCACCCAAGAGCCTGGAATATTCAATCTCCTGATTTCTATGCAATTTTCTTTTTCTTAAGGCAGGTAATGATCTACATTCACTTGGCTTACTGAATAAAAAAATTTAAAGCATTTATTTTGAAGCAGTAGGGCTGTGCAATAAATGGCCTACTGAAATTCATTCCAAGAAATATCATGGAAGGGTTATCAAGGAGCAGTTTTGTTTTCTTACCTTAATTTTTTTTCAGACTACTCAATCTCCTGTTCTAAAATACCTACAGTATATATCTATACTGAAAGCATATAAAGTAAGTAAATTAAATAGGTTTTTGATTGCAATAATGCTGCCTTTATAATAATTAGACTTATAGTTTTCATTGCATTCCTTTACCTTAAAAAGTCAAAGGTGGGAGTGGGGGTTGCTCCAGGTTTAGTCCTCGTGTTCCAAGTTTCAGTCAGGAGTGAATTTTAATAGCAGAGTTATGAACACTTGAAAGCAAAAATTTGTAATGGGAAAGCTGACACAGTAACAGCTATAGCCAGCAGCACAGGTGACCCTGCTCTAATATATTGATTCTCCCCTGTTAACCTATTCTAGGAGCTTAAGATTTTGTGCATTTAGAAGCCTGACAAAAAGGATTTCTGTAATTGTGTTCACTCAGGTTGGAAGTCAAAGGCTTTACGTATGTACTGCCATTCCCACTTTGTCATGATATGAAGCACATGATCAGAGGATGCCCCGGGTTTTGGTGCCATTTTCATTTGTTGGGGTAGTTTTATTTTGGTTTGGGTTTTTTTAGCATGCCAATTGTTTTGGAAAAGTACAAGGAAGAGGAGGACCTAACCAAGGTACATGTGCAGGGAAGGAGAAAACAGAGTGAATATATAGCTTGGAGTATGTAAGAAATAGCAGGAAAGGAGAAACATAAAAAAGCAAAATGTTTTTTATGAAAGTAATTGTAGCTGTGAGCAGGAGGTGAAAAAAAAAAAATCCACATTAATGAAAGAACAGAAAAAGTGCGCAAGAGAACATGAACACAGAAGAAAAAGAGACAAAACCAAAGAATTTGAAAAGAGAAGGAAGAAAGAGTATTTTTAATAATAGACAATAACAAACCTAACAGACTCATTGCTTAAACAAAAAGGAGAGGACAAGCAGCAAAAAAACAAAAAGCAAAGAATCAGAGGCATAAAAACCTATTAGTAGTGTTTGTTTTGCTGTGCTGTTTTTTTACTGGATCCTTCTTCATAAGTTCAATTGTGCTCTGTTTCTATGGCAGAAGTTCAAAAATTCTGTCAATGCTAGGAAAGGGGTGACCAAAACATTTCACACTTTCAGCTGAAGTCAAGCAGCTGCTTGTTTGTTCATTTGGGAGTAAATGAAATTAATAAAGGAATTTGCTATTTTTAATCTTGCTATTGCAAGAAAACACTGCTTTTATTCCAAACTGTTAATAAATGCCAACACCATCCAAATTCACCATGTAAGTAATGCTAAGGTGCTTTCAAAGCAAGATGGAGAAATTCACAACTAATCAAAGTACTCTGCATGACTCATTTTCTGAACATATGCTCAAAACAAAAATAAAATACAGCAGAAAAAACTGAAGCTCCAGGTAAGCATAATGCTTTAAAAAGTGCAGGAAGAGATTTGTTTTATTTTTGTTGTTGGTTTTTAACAAATAACGTATGAACAAACAAACAGGAGATACATTGGAGAAGGGGAGAGGGGAGGCACCTGTAAGTGATCTGTAGGAATTCAGACAGATCTGAGCTGCAAAGACCAGCACAAAGCAAGCTCCACCTGCTGAATTGTGAGGCTTTGAAAGCTTCGAGAAGGCAAAACTTGATCCTGAGGTTCTCCTGGATGCTCCACATTCCCAGCTATTTTTATACACAACTCAGAACTGTGGGAACCTCATACATCTAGCAGAAGTCTTTTCTCTTTCTATAGGTTAATGAAGCATTATTTCAAGAAAAAGAAAACAGCCCCTTCCCTTTCCTCCTCCCCAGCCACTTTATTCTCTTTACAGATATGTTATTCTGAAGTTAATAGCTCTGAGAGTCTGCCAGGCCTAACAGTCTAAGGAGCAGTAATTCTAGAGCAGCTTTAAAGCTCAGTATTAAATGCCACGGGAGTGCTGTGGGCTGAGCTCTTCCTCAGAGTCAGGCTTATTCTGTGCTCCCTCCACCATTAGCCTTCTGCTTCAAAAGAAAGTGTCACAGGGTAGTGGGAAAGGCAGTAGGTATGTAAAGCGTGAGCTAAGTTGTCAGGCAATACTCTTGAACGGCTATGCTGTTTCCTCTTAAACCCCAATTTTGGATTTTGACTACACTGGGCATAAATATTAGATGACAGGAAAATGAT
>JASSUY010038642.1:0-50441 GCA_032466535.1 Forpus xanthops | reverse complement strand
ATGATCTTATTTAATCTCTGGAAAAACAAATGTCACACAGGTTTCTGCTGGTGCGCTACTGTAACATTTGGCACAATCTCATTGGAAGGATTGTGTCATGCTGACAGATTAATGAGCTCTAAGAGAAATGAACAGATAAATACAGAATAAGCAAGCGACTTGCACTGACATAGTTACTGCAAGTAAAGGCTGCATCTCGCCTGTATTAGTCTCTGCTGGTAGACTCAACAGATGAGAAAACATAAATGAAAGAAAGCCAGAACTTTACAGACAGACAGGATAGTTTTATAAAACTTATGCTTCATTCTACCAATTAAACAGGTTTCTGGGAGAGAGAGAAGGAAAGTGATTGCCAAACTACAAGGAAAAAACAAAACCAACTTAATGAATATTATAAGGAAAAAAAAAAAAAAATCTTTCTTCCCTTCTTTCTGTTCCTTAAACAATACTTTTGACTTGACAGCATTTAAAATCACTTTAGATTACTAATGCAACCTATTAAATTATTATAACATATATTGTCTTCTACAAGAAACTAAGAGGAAAATAGCTTAAGCTTCTTATTTAACAAGTTACTTATTTTTTAACACTTAATGAAAAAAAAAAAGAAAAAGGAAAAGAAAAGGCACGGGATTAAATAAATACTGGATGTTGTGCTTGTGACCACTTTTTCGGTTCCGTTGACTGACAAAATCCATTCCAACACCAAATAAGGATTCTGAAGTTCACAAAACTTTCTAAACTAGTTCACAAGACCAGAAAACAGTCTGAAGTTCTTGTCTAATCTAGAAAACTGAGGCCATCAAGCTCAAGACTTCCTATTAAGAAATAAGTAATGAGGGAAATGCTGAAATATTTCAGAAAGAATAAGATTTCAATTCCTGTCTCTTCCTACCAAAAGACAACAAATCCCAAAACCATAAAATCTCACAATCAGTTCAAAACGTGTGAAAAAACCTGAACTGCTCCTTACTTCAGCCAAATTTGTTTGCTTATCCCCAAATAAATATTTTCTATGATTCTTTGCAAAAAGCATTAAAAGTAGCACGCAAAAAAAAACCCTCATACTGTACTTGTAAAGTCTTGGCATTTCCATTACTTTTAAAACACACAGTGCAGCTGTGGTTTGTTTGTGTTTTCTTCTTTCAGGACAACTGAGAAGTTTCAAAATATTGTATTCCTGTGAGGAGATGTTAAAGGCATCACAGCTGAATGTGAGCAACACCCATGCAGAAGACTGCCTTGGTTATTCCCTTGACAGACTCATCCTGACTTCCAGCAACTGTTCACCCATCAGCAGGCTGGGTTAGCCTGAATATAAGGCTTCTCTGAACATAAAAACACTGTTTTGTGTTCATTGTGCTGATCTGTGAGCTACTGTGATGAAGGAGAAGTTTCACAGCGGGGATTTCAGCTGAAAAGGAAGACTTCCCCAGGGGAGAGGAAGGCTAACAACAACAGGAGTTAGCCATTTCAGTCACCTAAGTTTAACTCTGCTGCGATCCTGAATGGACTTGAGGGACACAGCAAGCACAGAGCTTACTGTAATGACAACTGCATTCAGAAGGCAACACAGAGGCAATAGGAGTTATGCCAACCATTATCTCACCTAATTATTTATTCAACGAGATAAATATAGAATAGCAGCAGTTAGACATGACTACAACTGAACACTGCTCCACATCATTAACATCTCCCCCATTTTTGGGGACATTCAGATCCAGAAGTCCAAGATTGTTTCAGCAGTTCATGTGTGCTCAGGAACTGTTCTAACACATTTTCCCCCAACATTCTCACTGTAATAAGAGATTTAAATTTTAAAATATACACACATATATATAAAATTCTGACCAAGGACTTTCTAAGCCTCATGCTCTGCCAGGGAGGAAGGGAGGCCGGGAGGAAGCAGAGACAGGACACCTGACCCAAACTGACCCAAGAGGTATTCCATACCACAGCATGTCATGCCCAGGATATAAAAATGGAGAGTAGAGGCACAGAAGAGTGTGAGGGTGCACTGCTTGGTCAGGGTGGGTATATAGGTGGTGAGAAATTGTATTCTTTTCCCTTGTATTTCTCTTGTCATCATTATTATTGGTGGTAGCAGTAGTGGTTTTGCATTATACTTTAGTTACTAAACTGTTCTTATCTCAACCTGTGGGAGTTGCATTCTTTTGATTCTCCTTCCCATCCCTTCAAGAGCAGGGGAAAGAAAGAGGGAAAGTGAGTGAGAGAGAAAACTGCGTGGCTAAGAAGCTTAAACCACAACAACCCCTCAGTGACTTACTATATTTGGTAACTGAAAGTTTAGGCTCATTTAGCCATGGTCTGTGGTTGTGCTTCATACACAGTATATAACAAAAGGGACCCTGATTTCCAATCTGCACACAATGCAGACCACTGCAGTAAGAATAAAATGATGACTGAGTAGGCATGATATTTTTAATAAACTTTCTGCCTATTTCAATGTACTTAACTGCATGTTGCTTGTTCCAAAGCTGTCAAGTCGTGGGACATCTCATTCCCTTCCCCTGTCACAAAACTGATTTCCTTGTGGACAAGAGAGAGATCTTCATTCAAATACTTCCTGTGCTATTCTAGAAGGAGGTGTATGGAGTGAAAGGTAGAGATTGAGGGAGAAACAAATACCAGGCAGGAACTGAAAACGCTGAGGCCACATACACCAGTGCACAACATGTAGGTGCCCACAGGAAAATGCGCCAGGGCCAGCCATAACCAAAAATCCATCCCTGGTCTGCTGTAAAGAGCTCATCACTGGCAGCAGAATGCCAGTGCCATAAACACCATGCATGGCACAGGCCAGAGCTCCCTCATTCCCAGGTCAGCAAAGATATTTTCTGTACACCAGACAACAGAAAGTACTTACATGTTTATTGGCAGTGGTCAAAATTTTTAATCAGATTACTTTTTCTGCATCCCCTATTACTTTAAATCTCTTGGTAACTTCCCTTCTGGGGGGAGAGGAGACACTAACTGCATTGCATCTATCTGTTTATGTTGAAGAAGTGTTTCTTTTTAAATGCTCTTTGTCTGTATTCCTTTGAGACTTCTCTGGCAACTTTTTTTTCTAGTTACCTTCAAACACAGCATGGTGTTTTTCTGTCAGCTTTTGGAGGGAATTGCCTTTAAAACAATGCTTGAAGTATATTCTCTTCTCCAAACTATGTCTTGCAGAGTGTCCCACCTGAAGATGTAGTAGTATTACAATGGCCTTCAGTTTCCAGGGACTGGACTAAGGCAGTCTATTAAGGATTTAGGCATAAGACTAAGGAAAAGCAGGCAGCTCTTGCTCTTTTATTGCTATTAGACTTAGCAAGTAGTTATAAATCAAAGATGTGTTTGACAAACAGAGTTATTCTAACTTGGTTTTTTACCTTCACTGTATCTTTCCCAAACAGCATCTTCCCAAATAGTAGAAGCTTCCAAGTTTCTAAATCTCCATCAGCTAATAAAAGCGAACACAAAGTTCCCAAGACACAACAGAAAAATTGAAGCATTCATCCAGTAGTATCTTAGTTTCATATTTTAATGAGAATAAACCCTAGCTCAGCAATTACATGATGTAATTACATGAGAAACGGCTTTCCCAAAGCTCTTATTTGTACAGGAGAGTTCCTACAATAAAGATCTTCCTGACCACATCACTACTAGATCAAAGTTTTCCTAAAGATATTCAAGAAGAGGTACTCCTAACATGCACACATGCAAAATGGACCAGAATTCTCAAAGACATGATGGTGAAAACGATGACACAGACACTCCTTTGACAAAAATCAACACCCTGCTAAAAACGTACAGCCTCAGATCCTGCTCACAGCAAGATAAGCCATTTGTGCATAGCTGATTCTTCTTGTGTGGAGGGGAAAATACAACAAAGAGAAAGAAAGCTAGTTTGTCATCATCCATCCACATGCCACATCCCTACAGCAAGATATATTAAAATAAGATGGAAAAAACATTACAATACCCACTTGATGACACTCCCTAACCTTGTATATTGTTACTGCCATCTGTTTCTGGATTTGAGAGGGGTTTTCTTCTTTTTGCCAGTTTTCAATTTCAGTCAGTGTGCCAGCTTTTACAGGCTAGTCCATTAAAATGGTATTAAGTGAGCTTTCACAAGAAAATATTCTATGTTACTCCCACAGAAAACAAATCACATTATATGACCTGCAGCCTCTTGCTACTACCAATAGTATAATTTCAACAAATAAAGGCGTTTCAGTTTGTCTGGCCCTATTTCTACATTTATGTAGCTAAGTTATTTAAGACCCATGATTGTTACCCCATAAACATAGTTTCTGACTCATGTTTCTGTTATATACAGAGTTTCTATTTTTAAATCTGTAACTTCATTCACCAGCATATGTGTTGACACAAGGACTTAAACGAAGGCTTACTGAGCAGTAGTTCCTGGTTGCCCTTCCTCTCTCTGAGTGAGAGGATAAAAGATTCCATGGGATATAGCCCTAGAGAGAAGGGAGGCTGTCAGTTGATATTCAAGGATCACCTGCTGCAAGCTCAGGAGTGATACATCCCTACTAGAAGGAAGTACTGCAGAAAGGCCAGGAGACCTCCTTGGATGGACAAGGAGCTGCTGAGGAAAATTTGAAGAAAAAAAGAGGCTTATAAAAGGTGGAAGCAAGGACAGGCTGCCAGGGAAGAATACAGGGATGTTGTCTGGGAAGCTAGGGATCAGGCTAGGAAAGCTAAGACCCAGTTAGAATTAGATTTGGCTAGGAATGTTAAGGATAACAGGAAGGGATTCTATAGGTACACTGCAAATAAAAGACAGACTAGAGAACGTGGGCCCTCTTCAGAAGCCATTGGGAGAACTGGCTACCATGGATATGGAGAAGGCTGAGGTTCTTAACGATTTCTTTGCCTCAGTCTTCACCGACAAGTGCTCTGACCACACCACCCAAGTCTTCGAAGGCAGATGCAGGGACTGTGAGAATGAAGACCTTGGGCTCACTGTAGGAGAGGATCTGGTTCGTGACCATCTTAGGAACCTGTACGTGCATAAGTCCATGGGACCTGATGAAATCCATCCACGGGTCCTGAAGAAGCTGGCAAATGAAGTTGCTAAGCCACTGTCTATCATATTTGAAAAATCTTGGTAGTCAGGAGAAGTTCCAAATGACTGGAAAAAGGGAAATATAACCCCCATTTTCAAGAAGGGAAAAATGGATGATCCGGGGAACTAAAGACCAGTCAGCCTCACCTCTGTGCCTGCCAACATCTTGGAGCAGATTCTCCTGGAAGGTATGCTGAGGCACATGTAAAACAACAAGATGATTGGTGACAGCCAGCATGGCTTCACTAAGGGGAAATCCTGCCTGACCAATTTGGTGGCTTTCTATGATGGTGCTATGGAACTGATGGACAGGGGTAGAACAGTTGATGTCATCTACCTGGACTTGTGTGAAGCATTTGACATTGTCTCACATGACATCCTTGTCTCTAAATTGGAGAGACATCAATTTGATAGGTGGACCACTTGGTGGATAAAGAACTGTCTGGATGGCTGCACACAAAGAGTTGTGCTCAATGGCTCAATGTCCAGCTGGAAACCAGTAATGAGTGGTGTCCCTCAGCGATTTGTGCTGGGACCAGTCTTGTTCAGTAACTTTGTCAGTGACATGGAGAGTGGAATTAAGTGTTCCCTCAGCAAGTTTGCTGAAGACATCAAGCTTGCTGATGACACCAAGCTAATGACATCACTGATAAGGCCAAGGATGAGAGAGTTGGGGCTGTTCAGCCTGGAGAAGAGAAGGCTGTGTGGAGACCTCATAGCAGCCTTCCAATATCTGAAGGGGGCTTATAGGAATTCTGGGGAGGGACTTTTCATGAGGAACTGTACTCAGAGGACAAGGGGTAACATGCTGTAAGGGTGGCAAGGCACTGGACTGGGTTGCCCAGGGAAGGTGTGAATGCTCCATCACTGGCAGTGTTCAAGGCTTGACTGAATAGAGCTTTGGGTAACAAGTGAGGTTTGAGGTGTCCCTGGCCATGGCAGGGCGGCTGGCACTAGAGGATCTTAAGGTCCTTTCCAACTCTAACTATTCTATGATTCTATGAGATGTCCTTTTCTTCTTGCTTCTTTTGCCCAACTCACTGCCTGTTTCACAGTTTATTCAATACAATGGCCACTAGCATTTGAAATTCATTCAGATAATCTTCCCAAATCCTTCAGATCTAGGTCGTTTGAACCTGCTGATTTATATAGCAGCTCTAATCTTTCAAATGGCACTCAAAATCCTTTCTATGAGCAGCCAGGTTTGCAAGACCACCAATCTCTCCTTCACCCATATCTTGCATTCTCCCTGGGAGCATTCTTTACTGGTGAATGACTCCCACAACCATCAAACAGTACAGAACACGTTAATTAACACATGCATGCACACAGAAGGTCCCTTTCTTATTCGGGATACTTTAACTAGAGAAAAAACACTGACTAGATCAAGCATGTTATTTTTCCTCATTCACGAGCAGTCAGCTTTAGAATATTTTGAGCAGCACTAATCTCCAGTCCTATTACATGCATATCAAGGAAAAAATTAAAAAAGGACTATAGGAAAGATACTACATTTTGATGACTGGCTTACATGTCTGCAGCATGAACAACTTGTTGTAAAATAATGCACTTCATTAAAATCAAGAGTGTTGGGGGGGATTTTTTTTTAAATTATACATTACCACCAGTTGCATGCATACAGGGAAGAAGTGGTTCTGGACAGCATGCTCTGCAACAAATAGCTCAAAAGGGAAGTCTTCAATTATCCCACTCCCAAATACATAATTTCTACTGGAACAATATTGCAATCTGCAGATTAAACATGAATTAAACTCATATTAAAAACAATATCCTGCATTTTACATCCTAAATTAAAACAGATGCAATTAAAACCTTTGAAAGTAATTTTGGCTAGTGGTTCATTTATATCTACAGCTAAAGCAGACACTTTCTCAGTGATTTGTGCCAAATTTGACTAATTCTTCTGCTCCATTTTAATTACAGAATACGTTTTCCTGCTGCAGTTAAGAATATCCATTACACACTTGAACAGCCAATGCTATGAGAAAACGTGCACTTTTTTTAAGCCTAGTGGTGTTTCAAATCATAATGTGAGAGTGGCAAAACTCTATACCTTGCAGCTGCTTCTGTTATATACTACTGTAGATAGCCTGTATACGCACACACATCCTGTAACCTGCATCTGACCTTGGCTGCAGCAGCACATTGCACATCCAGAACAACCTTACAAATGGAAGACAAACTGCACAAAATCTCATTCAAGTCAATGATGTACTTAAATATCACTGCACTACTGCTATGCTACCTATAAATATATTCAGCTTCAATAAATATATTCTTCTAAAAAAGAATTATTTGTTTGGGGTTAAATTCTTTGCATCTCTATCCCTTCTGTGCAAATGCACAAAAAGCAACCCTGCTAAGAACCCAGGTCATACAGCAGAGTCCTGTACTCGCATCCCCAGAGAATCCCAGCCTCCTAATTTATGGGTTGAATTTCAGACACTTGATAGCAGTTATTCTTCAAATTCAAGAATCCATGTTAGACAACAAGATTTGGAGATTCACCTTTCTAGAGCAAGTTTTAAGTTTCCAGGCCACTTATAAATTTAAAAAAGGGGAACTTCAAGTGGAGAAAAAAAAAAATTGTTAACTGCTGCAATCCAGTCCCTGTTTTGCTTGGCTTAACTGCTGAATTACCTTCCCAGGCAGCCAGATGCAAGCTGTTAGTGGAACTACAGTGTTATACAATTGCATTTGGTGAGATCTTCCTAAGAAAAAAAAACAACAGCCTGGTTCTCCTCCTTGCCTTTGTAGACCAAGCTACACAACTAATTTCTAAATGTATGTATCACATACTACAGGTATGAGTGTTCATACACATTGTCTGTAGTTAACAGATCAGTGAGCAGCAAGCTCCCCCTGAATTAAACTAACAATGCCTAGACCAACTGCTTCACTCAGTCTGAATTTCAAGAAAGGAACAGCTGTTTGCAGGAAAAGGCAATCACAGCTGTCTTAAAACTTAAATTATGTGGGAAGATTTGCAAATAAAAAAAATAAAGTGTATTTAAAATAGTAATTTATGAGTATTGAATGTTGGAGATATTGAAAATAAGAATAAAATGTATACTTCTGCATAAGTATGGATCAGCCTCCTCAGTTGTGTAAGCAGAAATTTGAACTCATTGCAGAGAAATCAGCAGAACCGTTTGTTGCACCTCTAGATTTGAGAGAGTACAATGTGGCTAAAAACTTTTCTAAGAAGAAAATGTACTTTTGCGTGTTAACTGGTGAAAATAAGACAAACTATACATAAAAAAAAATAATAATAATAAATTTTCACATCCATCCTGCCACCATTTACATGGGAGATATTATCTTCATTTTGATAATATTCAGAATAACTGTATACAATAACACAAATTACTTTATTATTACTTCAAGGCAGAGAATATTCAAAGGCCCTAATCCAGCCTAGTTGTCGTCCCATGAAAGGACAGAAAGACAGGGCTTTGAGCAACCTGATTTAGTGAAAAATTACTCTGCCCATGGCAGGAAGCTTGGACTAAATGATCTTTAAGGGCCTATAAACCATATAAACCATTCTGTGAATCTATGAATAAACAGCAGAATGCGTCTTTGTACTCAGAGTATAGATTACAGTGTTTCTTATGAACAGACTCTATTAAAAAAAAAAAAATTATGCCATTTTGGGGGATTTTTTCAGTACGAACTGACAAAACAGGAAAAGCAAAGGGTTAACCAGATTGTGTCAGCTATTCAACGCAAGTCTGAAATTGTCAGACATTTCTCTAATAAGTCACACACATATTCAGCTCACACTAAGCTTTACCATGAATGCTTGCAACTTTGCTTTACAGATTCCAACACATCCAGGTCTAGATCTTGGCTTGGACCACAAAAAGCAGACTAGCACTGCAGGAAGGACTGATGCCCACAAGTATGGAAAATGGTTTCAAGTATAGGACCCAGTGCTTGGCCTTTTTTCTTTACGGTTGCAAACATTACAGAGTTTATCTACTGAAATTCAGTGTTTGCAAATACAAACCAATCAAGCTGGGCAGAGGTCCCCTCAAAATAAATGAAAACATGTGCACTATGTTTTGTACTCCTTTTCCAAAGAGTTGGCCAAATCCTTGTTTGCCAAAGCATAAAAAAAAACAAATTTGTGCTTGTTTTCAGACTCTTCTTCAAAACGTATAGTATGTGAATCAAAACCTCTCCGCTTCACCTACTATTTAGGGATTTTTTAATAGATCTCCGAGTAGTAAGTACTAAATTTTTCATTCTGACAAAGGCTCTATTTTGGAAAATAGAAGGTTCAAAACGTGCAACACAGTAGTCATAGAAAATAAGAAGAGAGTTTTAAACCAGTGTACATTCAGGAAACTCTAGGAAGTCAGCATTACATGTGTACTCCTATTTTTATCATATCCATTCCCAAGAAGAAATATCTACTCTCACTGCATTCCTTTTCAACCAGCTTATCAGTGCACGCCCTTGACCACAGTACAAAAAAAATGCCATTTACCAGCACTCTGCAGGTGAAAAACTATTCTTCCACATAAATTATACATCTTAGGAACTCATCATTTCTTTCACACTGAAAACCTGTTCAAGCCTTCCAGCATCTGTGGGCTAAGTGCTTTGCTCCAGCCAGGGGGCCAACAAATGCTGATATTTCAAGAAACCTAATCTCTTAATGATCAAGATCAGATGAAGGATATGGCCATGAAAGAGACAGCTTGGAATAGGCCTAATCTCCAGCATATCTGAACCTGCAGATGGCAGAGATACAGCGCTGCCACCAGCACAGCTTTGACTGACTGTAATCTGCCTACCCAAGGGTGGTCCAGCCAGAGCAATTGAATTGTACACAGAAATCTCTTGCACCGATACTTTCTGGAAAAAGTACAGCAAGGTTGACGAGGCTGGGTGCCAGCATGAGCCAAGCAGGCACCATCTCCATCAGATGAAAGCAACTCAGTCCTACTAACAAAACAATATTCCTGATCAGTCCTGCTTTGATCATGGCAAAACTCTTACTTCTTGGTTTCCATGCTGCCAGTTTCCCCAGGTCAGCCGTCTTAACTGGTGCCTCCATGCCTGAAGATTTCCTGACTGGACAGCCCTGCACTGCTTTTCCAAGGCCACAGACATACTGTTGCTTTTCACAGAGACACTGAACGTTTTCTAATTCATTTCCTCATCAGCTAAATACAACTCTTATCAGCACTGGTGCATACAGCAGAGGCTCAGCTTTTCCAGTCAGCCCACTCAGGGCAATGATACATTAGAGCGCATCTTCCTCCCTCACTTCCAACAGATCCCCAGTTATCTGCACTACAGAAATAAGCCACCATACCCTTTGCTTCCTTGCAAAATATAAGTAGTTCCACCTCAGCTTAATCTCTCCCTGCAACAGTTTACATGCTAATTGTGACCCCCCCAAGAAAGTATTTAAAAACTTGTAAGTTGTAAGCATCCCAAAGCAAGTGTAAACTTTCAAGTTGAAATTTCAGTTGACTTATAGACTAAAACAATGAATCACACTATATGTACTCAATGTCCAAAACCAATGCTACACAGCCCTCCTACACTGACCCCCAAAATAAAAGAAACCACCCCAACTGCATACAGAGCAGCAACATAACCATAATTAATCATTTCCAAGAGGGCTGAGAAGAGATACTGCCACTTAGCTGACCCAAGGAGCACACAGCCTGGGAGAGAGCCAACCTCCCTGGGACAGAGCACATCTGCAAAGCAGGATGTTTTCCAAGCTGAGTGAGCTGATGTGTTTTTCTGGCAGAGGAAACAGGAGCCAGGAGGATTACAGTTACTTTGGAGGGCCCTGGGAAGGTGGGGGAGGGAGGTGAAACACCAGGGGTGCATTCACACAATTATCCAGGCACCAAGAAAGTGGTGTTCTGATCTCACCTTCAGCAGAACAGCAGCAGCCTTCAACAAACCTTGAATTTACTGTGTGGCAGTTCCTTCAGCAATCTCAGGGAGCTTTCTGTGTCTATACTGGGTTAGAAGTCTGGTATATGTTGTTAACATACAGAGTAAGAGGAGGCACATGGGGGCTGGGGAAGTGACAAAGCAAGGGTGATTAGCTGATTGGCATTTCAGGAGTAAAACTGAATTCTTCTGAAGTACTCATTAGCATAGACTAATACCAGGAGGAGGGGAGGGAATGGAAAAAGAAAAAAATATAACTAACAAAAAACATCACTCCACAGTAAACCTAATTCAACAGGTTAAAGGATGACCAGTCTGTTTTTAAATACCCCAGGACAGAAAGACTTTTTATACCAAAATTTCTAACACCAAAGCCCATTCTGGATGGCAGAATAATTACATCTATAGTGAAAATGCAGATTACAATGAAAAACGAATCCAGAAAGCACTGAACATCAAATCAGTAAGATAAAATTAGTTCCATGCTCCTATTACAAATCCACCCTAAATGTCTGACAGAGACACCAACATCTAGCTGTAACCCTGCAAAAAAAACACCCATTCAAGTATGGAGTTTAGGCAGGTTGGTCCAAAAGTCTCAAAACAACAAGTTTCTGGATACTCCAACAACTGAGTCTTCATTTAAATATCTGTGATGGAAATAGATGTTTATCATTCAAAAATTTGACATTTAAAAATTTTAACTGAAAACGTGAGCCCAAAGACAGCATGGAAGAGAGCCAACCTAAAGTAGTAGCTTCAGTGACAGACTGAAATGACAAGGAAAGCATCACAGAAAAAGAAGTTTGTCATTTTCAAGGAAATTTTCATCAGTTCTTTTCACGAAAAGCTTCTTACACATTGACTGTCATGCACCCACAACATCTGCAGTGGTACTTACTACCCCTGCTGCCAGTACCAAAGTGTGCATTGCTCATCCCCATCAGGATGGACAAGGTTAGCTTTAAGGCCATATTTTAATTTCTGAGTCTAAAGTTTATTGTACCTATTTCAAGCAATTCCATTTTAGTAACTTATTATGTATCAGGAAGCCTGAAAGAATCCAGAACCCAAGGCTCCCCAGAAAACAGGCCCCAAATAATCTCAACAACAGATGCCCCTGTCACTGTTATGATGGTTGTGACTCACTCAGGGACAGGTCAGAAGGATGCCATACTTTACAAGATTCCCATTGAGAAAGCAGCAAGTCAGACCGAACTCTCATGGCTGGTTTAATGAAAACAGTCCCTCCTGTTCTGAAGGCATAAACCGGCAATACAGAACAATTTTCTTTAAAGTCCTAGTATTTTACTCTGCTTTTTATGACAGATCAATGCAACTTTAAGATGGTAGTTCCACTCTGTGATACAGCAGATATATCCTGATTAATTTTTAGAGGTGAGAATGGTTGTGATGGGAATTCTGTACTTATTGACTAAATCATAAAACCTGAGATCCTTAAATCTTAAGAAAACTATATATAGTACTATTCATCAACAAGAAATAAGTATTCTCTGGCAATACGGAAAGCTGGGCTTATGTCACAGGCACTTTTCACCCACCAATTACCAGCATCTGAACAGCACTAAAGAGCTACAGCAAGGGACGAACTTATAGGCAACCATAACAAGTTATGACAGGCAAAGTTTCTACAGCCCTCTAGAAGGTAAGGGAGTTGTGATGTTACCCAGGAGGTTCAAAGTTTGGGAATTCACTTAAAACTTCTTAAAGGGCAGTGGAACACAATGGAAGCACAATGGGAACCTCTGCCAGATCTACTGGCAGTTCTATCCTCACGTTCTGTCTGCTGCTACACTGCAGCTTTCAGAGTCAGACACTTGTCTTCATCAATAGGAAAACACATCCGTTTAATAACAGAAACAAAGATGGCTCACGAATGCACATGAATTGGTATTTCCCACAGAACAGAAGAGCCCAAGAGAAAACAAATCTAGAAACGAAGTTTCTGATAATGTTTTATAGAAATACACTGATTGTCCTCTGCAAAACCCACAGTCTTTAAGGCAAAGCATGCCTGTTTTCAAGCCAACAGGCAAGCATATGGCTCTCTCTCAAATAGGTCTTATGATTCAAGAAGTAAAACCCCACAATCTGGTCTTTGTTAACATCACTACCATCAATAGTCTTTACATAAGTTAATTGACATAACAGCATTAATCTAAAGGAAAGCACTTGACAACTTATTCTACCCTTTCCATTCCAGGAATAAATCCCATCCCCTAAGACAATTGGTTTCTGGTTTAAACTACTGTAGACTACACTTTGAATAGAGCTGACCAGAAAATTTATTTAAAATTTATGTTTTACTTAAATGTTTTCTGGGGTGAAGAGTTTTTGACAACTTCAACCTTTTCAACCTGAACTGTGGGACAAGTGTGCCACAGAGGGCTCCCATTTCACATCCCAGCACAGCACTTGCCAGCTGTGCTACTCTGCAGTGCCTTGCCAGGGTCATGGCAAACAGCGAAAAACAGATCTGTTCTTTCACCCACAATTACTGCTCCAATTCAGTTGATCACTGATAAGGCCAAAATAACTGCATGTGATAATTATGAAGGAGTGTAATATATGTGCATGATGGAAAAAACGTTAAAATTTAAGACCTAAAGTTCATGGCCCTTTGAGTGTCCCTTCCAACATGTTCTGGTAAGATTCAAGAAGTACTTCTGATGATTTTCACCACCATTTCTCCAACAGCTGCAACACTCCAGCTATTCAGTCTCAAAGTTTTAAAGTCATAGCTGAAGTGTATTTTTCTACTATTTTCTTCTCATTATAAATGAAATGCCCAAGCCATATTCACTTAATACCACAGAGAAAAGAGAAACAAAGAAGAAAAGGGAAGAAAGGTCACTGTCAGGCCAAGATCAAGTCTGGAAAATTTCAACTTCAGACATGAGCATTTCAGGAAGTTATAAGCAACTGGAATAATAAAGGAATTATAACTGAAACACTGCAAGAATTTTGACTATAGCTCTTGCTATGCTAACCAAGTCTTATTTAATGTATTTCAACAACATTCAGAAATTCTCCTTGGCTGAGACATGAATGGACTGTGCTTTCAAAAATCACTCACTACCTACTTGAAGAGGCGTAAGGAATAGATGGTGTTGGTCACAGCTGCAGATGATGGATATCAGTACAGCTGCTTGCTTTCATCAGTATCCGTGAATTACAGGAAAAACAGTAAAAGGAATCAAAAACTGAATCCACCAACTTGTAGCAGCTATGCAGCTTACTTCTGTGTTGCTTCCTCCCTGTCACAGAAATGTCATGCCAGCCAGCTTCTCAGCAGGGCAGCTAATTGAAACATGGCCTGTTCTGATGCCTCCTGCAAGGGTTTACAGAAACAAACAGAAATGTTTATCCAATTTCAGAGAATTTGCTTTTCAAATCAGAAGGTCAACATTTTTGTTGTCACCTTTTCCTAGCACATTCTCCCTCAACTCTTTGCCCTGCTCCTCACAGGAAGGCCATATATCGAATAAGGCTTAATCAAACTTTTCCATGTTTCTCTCTAAGAGATTTATAATTGTGAACAGAATAAATGCACTTCTCCATTTCACTGCTCTGAAGAAACACAAGGTCTAGAAAGGCATCCTATAATTGCTGAGCTCCTGTTAAAATAATTGTAGAACAATTATTTTTCTAAACAGTGCAGTACTACAAAAGCTCAGACATCCTATGAAAATTACCCATGCCAACCCAGGCATTTAAATATCTACATCTCCTGCAAAAAAAAAAAAAAAACCAAAAAAAAAACAATGTTTCAAGTTCAGTCCACTTGACTCCAATTAACAATTATTTGCAAAGAGCAGGAATGCCTAACTATCTGAGTTTCTAATATAACACACCAGAGGCACTGCCACCAGCATCTTCATTTAAGTTATTTCAACACACTGTGATACTGTGTTTCAGTCAGAAACTAGGTCATAAACTTCTCTATTGGAAAGCGTTTATAGCTCTTTGGACTAGATTATTCTGTTCAAGAGGTTATAATAATAAAGGAAGCCTGCAAGCATACTTTTTCCAAACTCTTCGTATGTTGTTGCCAGTTTGAGAAATTGGCTCGTTACTTATCCTTGTTTGGCTTCTCCATTCTCCATTACTTGTTAGCTTTGACCTCTTTCTGGACAAATATAAAACTTACTGTGTCACCTAATTAACATGAGGAAGAATACAGAAAACTCTGTCATTTATTCCAGTTCCAGAATCAGTTTTACAAAAACACTGCCAGAGTTTCAAGAAGCATTCAGATGTTGAATCCTGCCAAAGTTTACAATCTAGTTATATCCTGCTACAGTAAAAAAAAAAAAAGCCTACTCTGTTTTTTCAATTTTATACAAGTCTCTGGCACGAAACAATCCACCTCCATATATTCACATGCATTCAGATAATCTGTGGATAAACCTTACTCTCTTTAGTCTAATCAAACAGGCCAACCCACTTTCAAACACTCACACCACATTTTTCTCAGCCACTCCTTCCTGCGCTAGGAAGCATAGCAGCAGGTTTGCTTTTCTCCCCCCCACCACCCCTTTCTGAAGGCTTGAAACAGTGAGCAAACAGCTCAATTGCAGTTCTAGTATTGCAAAGCTATTTCATTTGAGGTACTTCATCTTGCTTCTCCATTAAATAGTTGGACATTTTGTACCACAGGCAAGTTCAGTGTCCAGCAGCCTCACAGAAGGTAGTCAGGGAAAAAAAAGACTTTGCCCTTTTTCTGGAACCTTTGGGGAAAAAGGTGCTCCTTTAAAGTTTCCTTTAGTGAGAAAGCTGACTTGGCAGTCTTCTACATGCTTTTCCATGAGCCATCAAAACAAACACAGTGGAATCATCTTCAACTGAAAAAGCCTTAAATGATATGTTACTTTCATCTTGCCTTTTATCTCATAAGCGTTCAGTTGAAAGCCTTGCATATCAAGGCAATCCTTTCTGAAGAGCTGCCTTATTACCTTCTCCCCAAATATGAATGTAGAAGAAAAAATGAGGGCAGAGGGGATGGAAATAAGTGTACAACATTAAGTTGGTTCTGTAATCAGGAGCAGATATTAAGTCCAAGATTATTGTCTTTTGAAGAAAAGCGGAGAGCAAAAACAAGCCAAACATACCCAGTTGTGTAAATTCTGTCTCCTAAATATTCTTTGCCAAGGAGAATCAGTATAATGAAATTATGCTCCTTTAACTAGCTTTAAGAGTTTAGCTGAAAGTTGGTTTTGGTTCTGCTTGCTTTTACAGAATATTAAAAGCCTTTATGCTTAAAAAGTGTAGTACTTGGCGCTTTCACAGTATCAGTATCAAATTTTATTTTTTCAATGGGGCTCACCTTCAGCAAAGCCATAGCTTTTTCAAGCCTGGCAATCCTATCACAACAGTTAACATCATATATAACGCATAATGTATTTCTGTGATTCCACCTAAGAGTGACAGCGGGATTTATGTAATATTCACACTTCCTTCCATAGCCTTGACACATTAGCTGGCATGTGTGCACTCAGGTCCTCAGTGCAATAATTTAGCTGCAAAGGCACAATTGGATAATTACTTTTTCCTCTTTAACCTATCTAAAGTTTCTGTGAACATGAAAAAATGTTTTAAATGTACAAAGGAAAAGCAAGAAGAAAAAATATAGTTCAATTCTGATTAATGATCCTATACTTTAATGTGTTGCTGGAAGTCTCAGCCCATTAAGTGTGTGGCCTCAGGATAGTCAAAATTTATGATTGTTTCTTCCACATAATCTTGAATTTTGTCAGGAAAAAAATGACCAGGATGACTACCTCACAGCTCAGGAGACAGAGCATCTTCTCTGTTTGTGGAACTCGAGGAGGTACAGAACATAAAGGTCACACAACCTCCAAATTATCATTAAAAAAGAGAAAATGAGCTCAAAAAGAAAAGCAACACAGGTCCAAGCAGCTATCTCAAACCCATACATTACAAAGACACCAGCAGTGGGAGAGCCACAGAACCAGTACCCACCTTTCACTTCTGAGTACTGACTGCTTAACAGCTATACTTTACCAGCATTAGGTGATGCGTGCACCAAAAGCGCAATGTAGCCGAGGGCATAGGAAAGCTTTGCAAAAAAAGTACTCTGGACACACTATCTTCTCAACTAGAAACACAAGCACATAGGCATGTAAGGCATTTATATCCCACTAATATGTGGACTAAAAAATTTGCTCACAGTTTCCCAGGAAGCTTGTGACAGAGCAGGAATTGAATTAAGACCAACATTTGCCTGCATTTGTGTAGGCTTTAACAAGCTTGGATTAACTTCCAAGGGTATCAACAACTTGACAACTATACCCTGAATTGGCCTAGCCTCAAAGAATGAGTTACTTAAACCACTCAAAAAATGCTGAAATTGTCCATATATTCAGGCCTTACAGTTGTAACAGCTAATGTGAAATGAAATTTAAAAAATTAAGGAGATACTTTTATGCAGCGCCAAGAGTAAAGGCTACAACAGCAGCAGCTTGCTTGTTCCCACCATTCTAATCAATTACATAAGATAATTATGTAATATTAATAATCATAGTTCATTAACATCACGTAAGATGACTGAGGATGGGAATTTGCTGCTTTGCGCAAAGAAACACCCATTGACTGGCATACATTCTCTTTCTACTGCACTTCCATCACATAGATATGTTTGCTAGAAGTGGATTTATTGAGAAAAATGAATCTTATGAAGTCCTTATCCATCAAACCAAGACATACGGAGATACAGCAAAACCTGCATCAGATTAGTCATGAACAGTACAGATCCAAGTGCAAAATGAGAGTGAATAAAAATGGATCACAAGAGGCAGAACAGACTACACTGGACAGCTAGAGTTTGGAATTCACTACAAATATGCAAAAAACACATGTTTTGTTTTCCTCTTCATGGAGATATTTTACCAAAGTATTAGCAGACTAACTAGTAAAAGGTTTACTAAGGGGCAAACCTCAAAAATTTTTTAGCAAGCCAAGCGCAGCTTCGAGATGTAAAGCCTGATGGAATAAATGCTCCAATCTGGTATAACTTAAAGTAGATGGAACTAACTCCTGCAGGAGCAGGTGGGTCGATGGAAGAATTAGAAATGATAGACCATATTTTGCAGTAATCTTTTGATCATTAAAGCACAATTTACCATGTAATGTCATCTGTTGCCAGAATTACCAAATCTAGGAGAAAAACCAAAAACCTGCTCACAGTGATTTACACAGAGACATATGTAAACATTCATGTAGACAAGAGGTTTATATTTCATATTCAGTGAATTTTGATGCTGTCATTGAAGCTTAACCAAAACAATGTGGGGAAAGTTAACGAACAACCATACCAAATGACGTACATCTGATTTCTTACCTGAAGGGTGTTCATCAGTCATTACTGTTGTCCCAGGATAATGCTTCAGCAACCACATAACAAAAAGATCTGGTGAATTCCTAAATGTTTTAAAAAACATTATAAACGTTACACAATACAAAAGTCACAAATCCACAACAACTAAAAGAACAATACTTCAGAGTTCAGCCTTATGCTGCACTTGCAAGGAATTTTGTTATTTTTGTTCAGATGATTCTTTTTTTAACCCAAAATTTAATCTAATTTTTTACTTAGACTTTTTCTCCATGCATTCAAATGAAGTTGTGGTACATTCACCTGTGGCATGACTAGAACCACAAGAAACACAATTATTAAGAACGTTAATTATGGATGGAAAATCAACATGATATGCACAAACAGAAGCATCAAAAAAGAAGCAGTAAACCCTAGTCAGTTTAATGATTTGGCAACTATGCTGCATCCACATATTGACTTCTTGATATTATTTCACACTGTAGATAAGCTTTTCAGTTCCTACATGAAAGGAAATTGTATTTCCAAATTATTGTTATATTTTACAGAAAGAAAAACTTATGCTAAATGTGAAACATGTCTTTTTTTATACATTTTATTTTCAATTTCTGTTAGAAAGCTCTATATTCCTTAGGTGTCCAGGTACAAAGACTACTTTAAAAATCCTGAATGGAACATTCTTCAGAGCTGCATTTTGACTTCATAGCTACAACATGAGTACATTAAAAGGCCCTCCTACTTACAGTAGGTATACTGTATCTCTGCAAAGTCTTCTCTTTCTAAATTAAATACTAAAATGGAAAAAACATGTACTGTTGCATGCGTCTGCTTGATGAACACAGAGTAACTATGCAGTAAGCTAGCAAATTAACCTTTCAGATTTCATGTAGTGCAATTATCTCCCATGTCTGCAAGCGTATCACCATAAACTTCATGGGTAAAATGTGCTTTCAGGGACACAAGAAAAGTACTTCTTAAGAGTGTGCTAACAGTTCTGCCTTTATGAAGGATGTCATATTGTGAATTACACCTGATAGTTGTACTATTACTCATAACAGCTTTGCTCTAAAATTTTCACCTTACAACACTGACTTCCTGGAATTCCAGCCAGGTTAAATCAGGACCAGGCCACTTAGGAATATGCCACCTATTTCTGCAAAACATGCTTTTAAACCTCAAGTTTCTTCCAAGAGTGTTACAGAATCGTAGAATAGATAGAGTCTCTGCAAAAGGTGATCTTTTTCTTAAGTTCACTGAAAAATGTAGGACAAACAGGGAATACTTTTAAAGCACATGCTGCTTACCTGAACAGGCAGCCACAAAAATCACACCAGCCAATGATAAAATGAAGTTGATGAAGGAGCGTGCCTAATCTATTTAACTGCAATTAGTTTCTGCCTTTAGAAGATACTTGGCACTTGTGACTAATTAAAGCCACATTAGGCTGCAAACAAGAAACCATCAGAAACATTTGACTCAGGGTGCTGGAGCAAGGTTATAGCAAATAACAAATGCTTATGTGGAATTTTGTGCAGATTGTGGGTCCTCAGCCATCCCTATGGACTGCTGGTGGTCCCTACAGTTTCAGAAGGTGGTCCATAAGATGATTATGAAGAGGAAAAATTGAAACCACATTCCCAAGAATGTAGACAAGAAAACAACAGGAGGGAAATAAAAAAGTGGGTCAACATTCAAAGTTTGGTATGATGTTCATCTGGTCACAAATGAAAACCATTTTTGAAACACAGCACAATGCTGTCCATAGAGTTTTGTGTAGTTCTGTTTTCTCTGAGAAAAAAAATAAAGTGTTTTTTTGATGAAAGAAGATGAAAGATTGAGAAATAATTTTACAAACTATTAATAAATATTTTTAAATAAGTTATGTTTGTTTGCAAATATATACCAGACACAAGCATTTTGCAAAGGAGTAAAATCTTTGAAGCAAAAATAAGAAACAGAAAACCACATGACATAACCAAAAGTGTTTCCCTATTCTTCACACTAAGTGCATGCTCAAGCAGCACCTTTGACTTGTTCATGTACCAGCCTCCATATGCCTTGGTTTCAATACCAGGAGCTTCTGGCAAGCAATCCAGACAGGTTGGTGTCTTCTAGCCTGCAGTTCAAGAGCATCACCAGCTTATCAACCAGGACTCACTGACCACTTCTGAAGCCCAAACAGAGCAAAACCCCAAAGCTAATCTCAAGCTTTAATCTTAAAATAAGATGATATTATTTTCTGTTTGATTTCTTATACCAAGCAGGGCAGTTGCATTTGTCAATTTTAATTACTTGTTTTCCTTCCCAAAGAAATTGATGCAACTACCCCTTTGACTACTCAGGTTAATAGTGCTGCCTGAGGCTGTCAGTCCTAAAATGATGGAGAAAGAGTCAAGATCACAGCAATCAGACTTCTACCCTCTCCTCATACTCTCTGTTCAAGACAGAAGAGCCCTCAAGGATCAGAGTATTGCCTTGAATAGCATCTTAACTCTTCCACTGCTTGCTTGAGTGGAAAGGGTTGTATCCCAGCAATCAGCAGCCAACAGAAATAATACAGAGTGAGGAAGCCCCTTGCTAGCCTCTCTGCTCTTCCTAATTCCTGGACAGTCTTGCCAATGAAGACAATGAAATTTATATATGCAGCTGAAGAGAGTCATCCTGGAAATCCTCTCTTTCTGCCAGGAATCATTAAAATCAGTATGTGCTTGTTGTAGAAAATGTACACACTCTTCCAGAGCAATGAGATGTATCATCTGGGTATTGCTGTCTGTAAGGCTTAGTCCCAGCATAACTACCTCTTAACATGATGCCCCTTTTCCCTTCACACCAAGCAAAGTTTTGGGGAAGAAGATTGTGTAAAATGCATCAGAAAATATCCCTTCCTTCATAAATACAATCATTGCCTCCTAACGGAATTAGACTAGAAAGTATTTTTTAAGAAAAATATTATTTGTAGGCCAGAGACTAAAGTACTACCATGAACTAGGTCAATCCCATCCTTTGTTACTGTTCCAAAAGTACAATAACAGCAGGAAGGGGAGGGGGCGGGTGGTGTCAGGATGGAATAATCATTTGTTAACAATTTTAATAGTAAAGCTTTATTGGTTTTCCCTATGGGTTCTCATACTTATTATGATGAAATTAAGCATTTTTCCTCCAAGTGAACCCTTGTTAATCCTTTTATTTAGGTTCAGAGCTTCAGTACATGACCCTGCAAGAACATTCATCTACAGTCACAGCTGGAAAGGCAGACTCACTAGCTTGAAGGAATTAATTTCTTCGCAAGGCAGAAGCAACTGAAAGGCCAAATGCTTATCTACAGGAAAAACTGAATTTCACCAACTTACACAAAGAACAGGATGAAATAAAGCCATGTAATCAGACACCTCACCAAAAAGCAAATATAAAAAAAATTGGACATATCAGAAAATACAACCGCAGGGGAGGGGGGATGGGAATGTGGAGGTCTGCCATGCCATAAAATTATCTTTAGCTCTTAAAAAAAAATTCTGAATTTTAAAACCAGATTAAATTTACCTCCAATGAACTGCCACTAAGAGAGCCCTAGACTCCTCAGACTTAACTGGGCTCAACTTCAGCCACCCAGCTTTTCTGTTACCCAATACCTTTGACAGCCACTTGCTCCCCTGAAAGATTTGCCTAAAGCAAATTATAACAGAACCTGTTCTTGCTTCAGTTGGGTTATCAACTTCTCAGCCCATTTTCTCCCATGTAAGTGACAATAAAAATGTGAAGAATGCTGGGAAGTCAGAGGCCATATGACTGCATAACACAGAGTCCAGGCATAATGCAAAAAGCTTGCAGAATTTAAAGCATGAGCGACAACCTGCACTTGGAAGCTAAGCTCTGGACCCTCCACTTTTGACGGTTCTCAAGAAAACACTTCAGAAGCAGGTTTTAATCATTTTCTCAATATTAAGAAACAAAACTGCTAAGGTAGTGTTCAGATTCAACACTTCTTACAAGCTTTAGATAAGAGCTCCCTAGATGCATCACATACCTGTTTTACACAGAATGTATTTAGAGACTTATATTACCTTGATCTTGCATGCATACATTTCTTATCTTTTTAATAACATGAAAGTCTGGCCCATTAAATTTATCAGAAATATTTGCATATCCACAAACACTCACAGCAATTTCTTTTGAATGTATGGCACTGAAATTTTTACTTATTTTTTTTAAAAGCTGAGCATCCCTGACACTTCTGAGACCTCAACATCTTGAATTTTTCAAATCATTGCATTCCTAATCAAGGAATAAAGGGACATAAAAGCTTCATTTAGTGAAAATAATTTAGAAGCAAGGGGTTTTTTTTGCAAAGAGAGTTTTAGCACAGAAAAAATCAGAGCACTTTTAATTCTTGCTCACATTTTCAGTCTACAACTTGCTTGCATTTTCACAAGGCATTTACAGCACATTACCTAGGAGAAAATATTACAGCCAGACTGGGAATCTTGCAAACCTCTATCTGAAATAGATAATAAGCAGCTTTTTATTAAAACTGTTAAATAAGTGGCAGCTGTCTAAAAAAAAAAAAAGTGAATTAAATCATACCAATGTTTATTTTACGTTACTAGTCCATTTAGCATAACTGCCCTTAAAACTGTTCCCACAGAGACCCAACTTCAAAGATGATTCAGGTCAGACTTCACTGATTAAAATTTCTTTTTCACACTAGCGGATGGCATCCACTGAGGAATTCATATGCAGGAAAGAGCAAGCACTGTTCAGCCTTTAGGGATTTCCCTGCTGCTGGCTTTCTGGATGACAAGGACAAGATTTCAGTTGGAAAGACTGAAGACAGTACAGAGCCCCTCCACACTGGTGCTGGAGAGGAGGCTGGAGCCTGCCAAATCTACACAGATCTTTCCTACCACTATACAATTAGATTAGTTTTAAATACTACTTCGTAACCAGCTTTTTCCCTAAAATATATGTCAATATGAATTCATATTAAATTAATATTTCTATGCATATTACAATCATTACCTTATAAATAATGATGTGGTAATGATATTCATATGCTTTTTCTCATCTAGGTTTTCCTCAATAGTGATAATTCCACAAAAGAATAATTCCCCAAGCAGAACCTAGCAGGTTACACACAGATTAGAGTGGTCTTTGAAGGCAAGCCATGCCAACAACACTCGCAAGAAAGGATTTGAGCAACGAAACCAGAACTTTACACAGAAATATTAAGGAACCCCAGCAGTAACCCAGCTGACCTAGTACCCTCACATTGCCAAACAAAGTCAGAAAGCTAAACCTATGTTTCTTTCCAAAGTACCAAAATAATAGTCCTCAAATTAAAAGCTGACTTAATTCACTGATAGAAGTCATCATAAGCTCTAATGGCACCACCTCCTCCTCCTTTTTAATTTTGCTCTTTTCATTATCATTATCCCAGGTGGCTTTCAGGAAGTCCCTGCAAACTAGTCACTATTATGAAGATGGCCTATTTTAATCACAGTTCCCCTTGACAAGAACAGCTAATTATCTAACTTTTCTGTCTGAACTACCAGATGGCTTTAGTTCTATACTTAACTTGCTTTTAGTCTTCAGGAAGTAGTGACATTTGCATATTAGAAAATTTCTACAGTGACATAGAACAGAAATAATACCAGTACCAGCACCAATACCACAGACATCGGCAGAATAGAAACATACAAACACTTCATTCTTCCACCAAGATAACAAGCCGCTTAGGATGGCACATATCTTTCACATTTTCCTTTCTTATTTGACTCTCTAAAGTCATGCCAGATTTCTGTTTTGCTGATAGGTACACCATCTTCACACTGCCTTCTCCTATGAAGCTGAAGTCAACCTAGTGCTGAGAGGCAGAGGGGAAACCTTGCAAGTATCCGCTTCTACAGGGCATGGTGCACTTCAGACATAGGGCAGCAAGGGAATCTAGCCTGGATGCACTGAGGCAGCATTTACCCTGGCATACTAGGAAAACACAGCTGTGTCTGACTGAAGATAGAGATTAACCAAAATCAACCAAAACCGAGTTTAGGCCAGAGATCAGCCCAGTGAAGGAGTTTTGTGCACAGAGTGTATTTCAGGGAGGCAAAAACACCACTGGATATTAACCATAGCAAACACATTCCTTATGAGTCACGCCAATGAAAAATGCAGACATTTTCCTCTTCTACCCTTCTCACTATAGTCAAATTCCAGAGTTTACTACATATACAAATTCTACACTACCAAAAATCTTTTTTCCAAAAAATAACAGCACTGTAAACATAGACCTTTTTCTCCTATGGGTTATAGTTCCTGTGAATAACTGTAACTACTCCATGATGTTGCAACATTCACTACAAAATAATTGAAGAGCTTAGACTTGAGGAAAAATTCCCATGACCATGAGCAATAAAAGATTTACAACTTCATTTCTACTTTTGTTTTTTTTTTTTTTTTGGTTTTTTTTTTTTTTTTTTTGTTTTGTTGGGTTTTTTTTTGTTTTTTTTTTTTTTTTTTTGGTTTTTTTTTTTTTTGTGTTGTTTGTTTGGGTTTGTTTTTCTTTTTTTGTTTTTTTTTTGGGTTTCTGGGGGTTGATTTAGTGTTTTTTTTTTTTTTATTTAATATGTCTATTATCTTGATGCAGAAACAAACGGAAAAGCACATAAGAAAAAAAAAAAAAAAAAAAATTAAATTCAAGCTCCTAAAAGGACACCACAAGAAACAGTAAATAAGACGCCAAACAGTAATTGTTGTTCTTTTTTGTCTATGTAACTTTAGATAGTTACTCACTTTAATAACCTTCTCGAAGAGGTTTAGGATGTATTTCTAGAACATAATCTTTTAGTCATATTGACACTAATAATATATAGGCTTAATTAAATTATGTTGGTAGCAAATTCAGAAGGGAGAATTATTGCCTTTTTTAAAAAAAGATAGCATTCTATTCCCCAGTAAAATCAGTTACTTCAGTGAAGAATTAGAAACAACATTATTATATCACCTTAGTTTATCCTATAGCAAGCATCATCAGATAAGTGCCTCTTGGTACCATCACAGCAACATAAGGATGTCTAAGCATAAATAATAATCAGGGTGTCTTTCTTGGTTTTACAACAGCAACTCTCAGGCAGGGCAGCAGGACAGAAAGGCTGATGAAACACCTGTCTCTCCAGAGACTAAACTGATTTTTTGCTAGTGTAATGGCCATCACAGGTTCCATTTGTAAGACCTCTCATTGCTGAATGCATTGTTGTAAGGATGCTCACTGAATTAATGGAACACCTTTAGACTGTCAAATTTAATAGCTCTTCGGTTTGGTTTCCAAAACTGATCTGATTTTCTCATCTCTTAGTGGAAATTATATCATGCTTTATTTTTGCCACTATAATACAACTGAAGTCAGTTCTTGGAACTCGAATAAAAATACAAACCAAACAAAATTTCCCCCTGTCTTTTAACATTTACTTGAAGGTATTTATGTAGCATTTAGATAAGCAGATCTTCCCAAATGGAACTGCAGTTTATGTTCAGAGTCCACAGCATTAATCTCACAACAATCAAAGATTGCACTATTTTTGGTAATATACAGCATTTTTGAGCCAACTTAAGAGTCAGCGCTGAGCATAAGAGGTCTTGGGAAGCTGACTAGAGTAAGACTTGCAATGACAATCTCTAGTTATATTTCACGGTGCCATAGGTCTTCCTGAAATAGAAACCAAGGTTAGCGATTGCCAAGAAAACTAAGCTTGTTTGATTTTTCACTTGTACTGCTGTTTAATGCCCAGTTAACCAACCTGGGTTCTGACTCATTTGTAACACTGTAGTGTCTGCTGCCATTCCTCAGTTCAGTTTCATAAATCAGAGGGTGAGTGACTGCAACTTACTATTTTAAAACAATTTTCCTACATTGGTCACCTTCTGTCAGTCATTTGGTCAAGCAACAGTGCAGGTGAGACTTCAGCTGCCTGCATCCTGGCTGCTCTGGCAGCCTTAGCAATTCAGCTCTAACCTATGTCATTACTGAGCTCAGCTTCACACCATCTCTTCACCTAGAGGAGCCCCTAGCTACATCCCAGCATCAGGACAGGACAAGACCCCAACCTTTTCCATACATCCTTGCTTCCACAGACACAGATGGAGCTAAAAACCATTGCATAACAGGGTTAGGTAACTGGGGTGCTCTGCAGCATATCCCTGATGGCAATATCAGACACTGCTTGGATGTTCTGCAGGTTCAGTTCACCACTTAAACAAAAAACCTCCTTTACCTCAAAAGTAATGTAAAGTTCAGCCTATGAATGATCATAAAGAACACTAGTAATAATGCCTATGCAGGCAAATACTGACAAAGGGTAACAATTTCTAAGTGGCTCAACTGCACTGTGTCCTTCCGAATCTGAAGGATTTCCACCCCATGGAGACTCTGGAAGAAAGTCCTGACTATCCCACAGCATCTCCTTATGCGTATCTATGCTGTCTGTGTCCATTCTACAATCTGAGTCACTTCCTGTGTGCAACATTATTAACTGGAAGCCTCCTAAAAAAAAAAAAAAAAAAAAAAAAAAAAAAAAGGTTGATGGGAATCTTAAAAAAAAAGAAAATTACAGCTAGAAATCACACAGAAAAGATTATTTTTTTTCTTGACCAAGACCACCAGATGTTTCAACTGTAAGAGATAAAACCACAAACAGCATATGTAAGCTATGTACATTAATACTAAACATTTCCTTCCTTTCTTCATGCAAGGATTCAACTGATTGAATGAGACAAGAAATAATTTCTTCCTTTTATTTTCATCCATCCTTAGTACATATCACAGCACAGTTAAGTGCCAGTAGTCTGACATTGTGTATGTAAAGACCTGTGTTCCTGCAGACATCCATAATATTGTGCTAGAAATCTGATTTACAGCCGTATCTTAACATCATCTAATAAAATTACTAACATGGGTGATATACAAGAAAATCACAAGCCCTCCAGATACAGACCAGCCTGGGCAAGCCACATGGGTGAGTTATGTTTAATACTGGAAGGAACTGATGAGGTAATTCTTTCTATAACTTACCAAGAAAATATACAGCATTAAATCCTAACTCACACTTTATCCTACATGGCAGCAGGATGGTCTTGCTAATTGGAATCTGCAGAACATATGGACTGGAATATATCCCATCACCCAGCACCTCAAGCTATACACATTAAGTTGCTAAGCTTTAGCACACTATTTACAAATTGCTTTATGAATGCATAGCTGTATTTTACATTATTAAAGTGTAAATGTAAGGAAAAAAAAAGGAAACTTTATTGACAGGAACTAATGGAAACATCAAAGACATGTAGTGCAAAGAAACTCATGACAATGCTGCCTTCCAATTGAAGCTAAGCAAGGATAGCGGCTCTATGATCCCTTTTTTATATAAAACAGATTCAGATTTTTTTTCCTCTGCCTTCCCATTTCCGGACTGCATCCTTGTGTAAGGAAGCCATGAGCCTTTGAAGCCTCCACCCAAAACAAACATGAGGCTTTATAACACTTGCAATCTTCTGATTTTTGGCCACCCAGTGAGAATCTAACAGGATCTCTTGTTTGAAGGCCAACAGAGATTAATACTAGCAGGGGAAAAGAAAAAGAAGATGCGGTCTAAATATAAGCATTACATAATATTTTCCTAATGAAATATAAAGCTGCTTTAACCTAAACAATATGATAAGATCTTAATTCATCAAACTTGAAGAACAGGCAATATTCATTAATTTAGCAGAATGAAACAAAAAGAACCTGAAAATCTTTTTCGGTATTTAAACAAGGATTCTAAATACCTTTCAGATAAGTGGGCAGCACTATCTGAATTTTGACACCTCTCCTAAAAGGGCATTAATTTGGAGTCATACGCACCTGTAGCCATCATAACTGCATTTAAAGGCACCCAAGCGCTGTTACCGAGAGCATGCTGTATACAGGGCCAAAGTGTTGAAATCCCAGAGAAGTAGGACTAAGCATCAAGAAGTGGCTGCCAAAGTTTCCAGAATCTCAGAAATACATTTTGGGAAGTTCTTTTCACCCCAGCCCCTGTTTCTGCTGCAAGTAGAACAGTATAGGAAGTGCCATTGTACAGGTGGCATAGTTCAGTGCCAGAAAGATACTTCCATCCTGTAATAGAATATGCCTCCCACACCTTTAAACACCTTCACTCTAAATCAGGCATAGATTTAGCAGTACAGCTAAAAAGATATTACCTTACCATGATCCAGTTGGGTGATGTGGTCCTATTTATCGCACATATTCATGATATACAATTTCGCAGCCCCTTTTTACCTTCCCTTCACTGTCATTTCTGTGGGCATTTTAATTTCTACTTTGCCAGGAAGATTTCATTCAGAAAGATCCAAAAGCACAGTACAGGTTATTTTGAGAGGACACCTGGACATAATTCCAGTTTAATTTCTCTTTAATACAACTTTATGCAACCCTAGGAAAGCCTTCAAACACAAAAATTATACCTTCATGGGCTTTCTTATTAAAAACAACTCATAACTTGCAAGTATTTCAAACTCTCACATGCAGTTCCAGTAATTTAGCAACATCTATATTTATCATCCTACAGCTGTTTTTCAAAATCATTTTTAAAAGAACCCTCAGAAATACACTACTATGTTATATCATAGCAACAACAGCTTAATATTAATTATAGTCATTAACTGCAAATGCAGATACTGAAATAATGCTCAAGCTGAAGTCCTTTCATAAAATAAACAAGAAGAGACACTAATCCAGGCATATGGATATGTATCAGCCATAGTGGCAGCTAAAACTGCCAATATAATAAAGATGAGGAAAAGTGGCATGTCCAGAGAGGAAACAACCTAGGCGGAGGCTTTTTAAAAACATTCTCCTTTTCTTATGCTTTCTGATTTGGTAACATCTCTTGACAATTTGAAACCCTTTGCTCTCCGTTTATTTACTGCAGCACCTGGATCCCAGGGCTGGGTTTTCCCTCATGCTCTAAAAAAAAAGAAGTACCACAGACACACTAATCCTCTCCCCTAAAGGTCACAAGCAGAGCATTACTGTTGAGAAAGCTCAGTTGCCCTCTCTGTTTTGCTTAAATCTTGCTAACTAGGCGCTTATCTGCACAAGCCGAGCCTTACACATGTTTAAAAGCACCAAAGGTCTGCTGTGAAAGCACATCTGTGTTTCATATCAGAAGGTATAGTGGCAACATATAGCCAAAATAATTGCAAAGTGTCCATGTGGTCTCTTAAGAAAACCAAGGTCCTTTAATAGAGGACAAATAGGCTGTAAGTCGTATCACTTCTGCACTGAAAGTGTATGATATGCACATACAATATAGGTCACGTCAAAAGTGGGAGAAAGTAGTGATGTGAAATAGTTACGCAGAAACGAATGCTATAGTCAAAGAACATGTTTTGCAAATCAAGGCAATGAATATTTGACTCATAGTGACAACCCTATGTTACTTCTTTTAAAGTGTGAGAACAACAATAATGGTATTTCGTGTAAGAAGGTTCTGGATGTTAAATGAGCCAGAGGTAGGAAATTATATGCATATGCAAAAATAAATCTGAGTACATGCTACTCAAAATACCACCCAAAGGAACAGATCTCTGCATGGTGCAACTAGGCTGGCAACGGGGTACAAGACAAACTGGCACAACACTACCTCCTCAGCTACCATCAATCAGTGCTATTATTAGATCACTTGATAGAACTTATTCAAGCATAGAATCATAGAATGCTTAAGGTTGGAAAGGACCTTAAGATCATCTAGTTCCAATGCCCCTACCATGGGCAGAGACACATCACACTGGGCGATGTCACCCAAGACTCTGTCCAAATGTCCTTGAACATCAATATTCAAATAATTATTAGAGAAAGAAACAAAACTTGTATACATTTTAAGTATAAATAGATCTTAAATTTATTTCATTATGCTTAGGGGTTTTTTATTTATATTTTTATGACCTTTTATAATTAGATATATTTTTGTAAACACAGGTCATTATAACACACAGTAACTCATTGTGTGAACAGACATGGTACTAGCAAAACACTATTGTCATCTTTATTCCCCCACATTGTGTATGACTGCCATTCTCATGATACCAGGTAGTGCTGCTAACAGCTCATATGGAAAAAGAAAGATTTTCCTGAAGGAAACATCTTGAGTATACGTTAAGTGTTAAGAATTTAAGAATGATGCCCAACAAAATTACCAGTTTTATTAAAACTGGGAAACATAGAATGTGCACACAGCATGGAAAGAAACGGCTAAACTTGTCCATTTCTTGCTAAGTCTCTCTTTTTTTTTTTTTTTAATTATGTACAAATAATGGGAGATTCAGCCTGACCCACTTTGTTGCCACCCAATCTTCCCTCTATCATGTGAACTGTTCAAGTGAAAATACTCTCTCCTCATTCACTACATATTCTCTAGAAAGCAATACATCAGCTGAACAACACACATCATCTCAATGGAGACATTTGATGGCCATCTTTCAAAATGAATCCTTCTTTGGCTATTGATTTATATGGCCCTAGATACCACTTGTATGGGATATGAAAAATTACCATATATATCCCATGAATAAGGAAGGATTTATGTGAGGTTTTGGCTAGTCAAAGACAACCCTTACCAGTAACTGGAATGTAAAGTAATCCTCCTCCCCTGAAAATTTTCTTTTATTGGGATATTTGCTTCAAATTCATTCAAAATGAATCAATCAACCAACAAATCTAAAACAGCTAATCTACCATTTACAAATGCAATCGGGCCATGGTCAAACATTTGGTATTTTTATTTGCAAAGATCAAAAGGACTTTCAGAGTAAAGCACTTTCAAAGGCCCTTGGTGCAATTTCAGTGTATTGAAACTCATCACTGACATTAATATATTCCCTTCTCTGAAATCCAGTTCTGCATTCCTCATAGAAAAGTGCATCAACTTCTTAAATAAGCAACACATATAGGGTTGCTTCCAGCTGCTTGTAAGCAGATGAGACCAAAAATACTTCAAACCTGGAGGCTGGAACCAGCTGCTCTCTGTAAAATATATATATATAAATCACATTTGATTCACTCCAACATCCTAATCAATATGATAAAAATAAATATTCTCCAATTTGAAAGAGTCAACTCCCTTTCTCAGACACAGAAAATGAATTAACCTTTTATTTGCAAGAAAGCATTCTCTGCTCTTAGATACTAGGATAACAATAAGAAAAACTTATAAAACACCACAAAGTGTTTTAAATTAAATTAAAAAGGAGGAAAAACCCACCAAAAAACAGTGCTACGTCTTTGATATTTCCAAAAACCTTACTGAAATCCAAAGAAGTTGAACAGAACTTGCCCTGTGGGATACTTAACATTGTGATATTGAAAGAAAAAATATGAACTGTCATACTTGAAACTCACAAAATAGTAAACTTCCTTGTAAGGTAAAACCATTCATCTTCTGTAACCCCAGGCAGGACTTAAAAAAAAAAAGACAGACCATATATGGAACATTTCATGTGTTCTGACCACCAGAAGCTTTCACTCCTACACCAGAAGTCACCTACCTATTAATACTGGGGAGCAGGAAGAAGCATTAATCCAATACAAAGGCATGTAAAGCATCATTTATTAAAAGGAAAAAAGTGCCAATGACTCCTTCTGGAAGAGCTACCAGGGACCACTTCTCCACAATCTTCATGTTCTTGGGAATTCTTCCTCCCACTCACAAATAAGTTGTAGGACTGTAACAGACAGCACTTGCTTACTTGGAAGAAAAAAAAAGAAAAAATAAAAAAAAGGCACTCTGTGTGTCGCTAGCTGCTTTTTGCATGATTTGATCTCTGGCAAGAAGCCTAACAGCAGCTGCCACAGTGTGTCAGCTCCCCACAGACCTGGGTGATCTATGGGATCGTGGTTTGGGAATCTTCAGACCAGGTCATTAGGAAAAGCCATTACTAAAGGAGTTACAAACCCCAGCCAGCGATAGCAAGCTGCTTTAAGCAAAAACTTCCTTTCTAATTAAAGCTATGTTTGCGCTCCAGTTAAACATTGACATTTAGTAAGTCTCACACAAAAGGATCCTAAAGAAAAACACCCACTAAATATTTATTTTAATTTAAATGCAGGGTGATTCAGTTTTGGGGAGGTCTGACAGCAATTCCTTGCTGGCAGCCAGGTCAGGGATCAGCGGTGGGAACGGCCGAGCTTGGCGGAGAGTCCCATGGCAGAGGCCGCTCAGTGCCGGAGCCGCGGCCAGCGCCTCTCCTTCCCACATCACTCCCTCAGCCCGTGAGAACAGCTTGGGCTGGCCTGGCTTCACGATAGCTCATGCTCAGATCAGCATGAAATCACCACTGAAAAGGCTCCTCGGTACAGGGAGAAAGCAATCCGCCTCCTCTCCCATCCCCCAAGCAGATGCCTCTGCCTGCCCTCTCTATATTCTTCACAGCACAGTGACACGCTGCAAGTATGAAGCCTTCTAGATTAATAATGAGAACAGGGCAACAATCTCCCTGGACTGAATCCATTTTATGTGAACTATGAGAACTTGGATTTCTTTCAGTAATGGAAAGAAATTACATGCAAGTAGAAGAAGGATTTACACACAAGAATTTACATCTTCAAGGAAACAAAGGGGAGAAAACCCACACAAAGACATTTCTGAGGCATAGTCATGGGCCAAATTTCTAAATTCTTCAACCTTTTTGCTTCACCAACTTTATGCACTTAGTAGTATTACTCTTACTGATTTTACATACTGCTTTGATTGTTCTTTTTTATTATCCCTTGATGAGTCTACATGCTTGGCACATAAGAAACATCTTCTCTGAGGAAATATGTACTCAGGTTTCAGTGTATAAACAGTGAAAATGAAAATGGACATTGGGAAAAAGTTTATGGTCATAGTTCTTTTTAACAAGCCATTGTGCCCCAGATTCAAGCCACACACATTCTGCTTCCAGTGCTGTCAGTGTATTAAGCTTAGCTCTCAAATTATTTGGTTAAAATAAATACAGGATATTGACTTTCCTGAGAAATAATGCATTTAAGGCATGGATTTTGTCCACATGAGAAAGAGGGTAGTACTCGTTAAGAAAGCAAAAAAAATATTCCATACCATATATCCTGTGTATGATAACATTTCCCCCTTCAACTCTTCAGACTAGAAATTGGGAAGAGTATTTTGTAGTTCTCAGGCAGACTACCAATTTAAAATGCAAAAGCCTGACGGAAATTGTATTGGAGATCCCTATAATGCATCTAAAAGTGCACAGAGGTTTAAGCTAACCTGTAGCCTCTTTTAAGGTCAAGCAAGTTCAGCCCTGCTGCAGCTGCTTAAACGGATACATGCAGATTGGAAATTTATGGAACAATTATATCTGCATGGGACAAATTCTCTCTTTCTCCCTTTCTGACACTACAGTATGTTGCTTCTTTCACCTTCTTTGATAAATGTTTCTCGAAACAGAATGTTTGGAAGCTTTTTTTTCTCCCTGTTATATATGAGATTACTTTTATAAACAACAACAAAAGACATGAATCTATTCTAGCCATTGCCGTAGTGAGAAGTGAAGACTGGATAGAAAAGGTGATGGCCAAAAGTTACTGTATATGCCACCAATTAATGGGAAGAATCAAATACACAAAGGTAAGTGAAATGGGAACTTCAGGATTTCGGAATGGCAAATTTTGAGAAACCAAGGAAATTTGTGCTCACTTTTCCACAAACGCAGAAATATCTGATCTGAAAAATACAAGTGCTATTCACATTTCCATTCCAAGCAGGAGAGGAAAAAATGGTAAGGAAAGATTGGAGGTTTGCTTGGATGAATAAACACTTTAGACAGGATATTGAGAGGAAATCCAGACTCTACAAAGAATGAAAAGATTAATTAAGAAAGAAGACAATGTCTCAGGGGTAAAAAGTGTTGAAACTGTAAAAGAGGACAGAAGCTCAGCCAAAGGGAACATGGCCGAGGCAACCAAAAATGAGTTTGCCACATGTACAAGTATGACTTTTGGAATTTCACTTTGTCTTGGGAGTGCAAGCAGCCAGGCACAGAGTCAGCACAACCAGGGAAAAACCTCCTTCTGAGCAGCTCTCAGCCCACGATGATTTAGATTTGTATCTATACTCCCTACTAATTCAACTAAAGCAATTACTCTGGATGTATTTTGATACCATTATGTAAAAAAAAAAAAAGGAGAGGGAAGCCCACTTGCACTGGACTGAAGTGTTTCACAAGGTGGTAAACAGTCAAGCAGGCTGAAGTGCTGTAAGAAAATGACACAGATTATTCTAGAAATGGAAAAATGAAAGACAACCACAGCCTACCCATTTCTATCATTACACAAAGGATGCAGGCCGAGGCAGTCAAGTTGAAGGCCTTAGTGAATCACAGGCTCAGTGTGGCGACTGCCAGGGTATTTCTGATGCTAGTACCAGGGTCTGCCTACTGCTCTGAACAAAATAATCTGCTGCATCTTCTCCCATGCATTTCCCACCATGCATGAGGGAACAAGGCCCAGGGATAGTACTCTGAATAGATTTTTCCATAAACATAAATCACAGCATCTCTTTTGCACAGAGTACTATGAAATAAGGGAAGCAAAAATGTATTAATAACCTCTGGAATAACAGCTTTTTCTACTAGCCTCTCTATTTTATTGTAATTGCAGTAGCTATACTATTTATCTTCACACTTTCACTCCATAACCAGAAGTCAATAGTTTATCAGACAAATTGAAATTTAACAACATGGTCATTTCATCTTCCACCTATACATACACGTACAAAAATACATTCTATAGAAATTTCTGCTTTATCAAGTTCTCTAAAAATGTGCACATATACTGGAGGATTGAGCAGCATGAGAGATTTTTTTTTTTACTGTTTTGATTTTTTTTGTTTGGGGGGGTTGAGATATTTTGGTCGATTTTGGGGGTTTGGGGTGAGGAGTTTTTTGCTTGTTTTGGGGAGGGTCTTGGTTTGGTTTGTTTTTTATTAAAAAAAACATAAAAAAAGAAAACCACAAGCATGTGAGACTTAAGCCAGTAGTTCAATCAGCTTACAGGTGTGAGGGACTTTATTTTTTTTAGTTTCTAATGATGCTAAGAACACAGAAGCACATGAAATTACAATTATTCAAACTTAAAATTAGACAGTTTTGATTCAGCTTTTGAGACTGACAATTATGAACAGTTCCTTGTCATTAACCAAGTAATCCTTATCCTGTAATCCTTCTTCACTAAGACCTAACACAGAACATAATAAAAGTCCAACCGCTAGCGGGCAGAAGTTAACATGGAATATCTTTTTTTTGCTTAAAAAGAGAGTGCTTTTGCCAGTGCTAGTTTGATCAGGTCAACAGAGCCCAAAGAAAAGAGATATATTCCCATATTCACTGTGTATGGTTATGCAAGCTTCAAGGATTAAAGTGGAAGATGCAGGTGAACTTGAAGACCTAAGACAATTGCAACACCCTGGTTCAAGAAAAAAATGCATGTAATGTCTTTAATGCATTTGAAAGCTGCTATGTGAACACAGAACTGAAAATAAAGCCCAGTGTTGCGGAGAATGTAAGTCAACTTTCCAGGCCTCTGACCTCTGATCAAACAGAATCTCCTTTTATTACTTTCAGCTCCAATTTGATATCCTCAGATTTTCCTAGAACAATAAATTGGTGATAAGTTAATTAAAAACATTCTCAGAAACATTAATTTACAGATCTTCATTCCTTCAGGGTGTAAGAGTATGCCTGCCATGACCAAGGAATATGTATAAAAACTACTGGAAAAACAAATCCATGCACCAACTGAACCAACACGACTACTACTCCCAGAAGCTCAAAGCTGCAGGCACATTCTATGCCCTCCAAGAAATGGGACTTGCAATTGGCCATAAAAGTCAATAAATTTATGCTCTTCCCAAACCTAAGAGAAAAGTAAATTAAAAACAAACAACAAAACAACAAAAGAAACACCCTTGTAAATAAACATGCACTTGTAAATAAACACATATTTCACCGTAGCATCAGCTCCTCTGGAAAACATGGTAAATAACCCAAGAGAGCATTAATGTAATATCAAATGGCAGGAGCCGGCAACTGCATCAAGGCATGTAAACAAGCAAAATCAGCTCAGCCTCTTCATCAAGGAATGATGAGAAAAACACTTTAACAGTCTCTGCGCTACTGAAACACTTGGCAGTTAAATGTACCAAAGAGCGCAATTGTAGATGGAAAACCATGGGGCAGGAAGAGAAGATCCACAACAACCAAATATGAAGAAAGTTGTTATTTTTCTGCATAATTTCCTATGAGTCAGCGATTATCATCTTCATCTTAACCAAATGAACTTCAGCTACTTGATTCTGATAGACTCTAGCTCTGCCCAGGCTGCAAGAAAGACCAAACAGCTGCAAAAGGAGCTGCTCCTGTGCTAAGAAACACAGGACAGGTGGCATAGAGTCCTAGTAGCCTTGACTCTCTGCTGAGTACAACTGGCAAATTGCAAAGATGGTTTTACCAGTTCTGGAATTCACTACCTAAGAAATCACCTACTTCCCTAAACAGCAAGCATTAGGGTCAGGGACAGTGATAAAGGCTGACGAGCTTGCCAACAAATGAACAGAACCATGGAAATTACATTAGAGCAGACTTTTCCATACCAACACCAGTTCTAGACCTCTCTTCCAGGCTTGTTAATCTCTTTAATAACTGCAAAGCTGACACTGATTACTATGTATTTCACTGGAAACCTGATGGAAGGTTAATGGTTTGCTTTTATCATTATTTCCTTCTAGAATTACTGATCTGGGCATCCAAAGTGAGTTATCTAACTGTTTTCTTCTAGCTTTTTCACCCTCTTGTACCTCCTCTAAAAGACAGTGGTGTACAACTTATCTACAAACAGATATTAAAAAAAAAAAAGGAAGAAAAAAAAAAAAAAGGAAATTTTGCAAAAAGAAGTCCTGCAGAAATGATGACAGAAAAACTAATATAGAAAAATTCTTCTTGAGGAGTTTTTTCAGGATTAGTTTGTGTCAGCTGAACACAACTCAGGTTTTTCTGCTGTGATGAGCAGAATTTATCTGCAGTCATGTTCTGCTTTCCCCATAATTTTACTTAATCAAAACTAAAACCCAGGAAAACCTTACTCTCAGTCTATGTATCAGACCTGTACTAGTCCATTGGCAGTAGGATTTAGTCTTGAAACTTGTTTAAAATCCAAGAAAGAAGTAGATTAAAAAATTCCAAAGACTCAAGCCTATGCATTTAAATTATTGAACTAGAACTAAGAGAGATTATGATAAACAGTCACATCTAAATAATCCTCAGATATTTCAGCCACTGTAGCAAATATTTGCTATTTCTATAAATCTCCTCTCAGCACCTGTCAAGAGTACAGCTAACAACACAAGGGGAATAAATACCTTCAGCAGGCACAGATTTCCAATAAATCCAGTGAATTTGGAAGCTCACTAATTCCCTCTCCAAGTAAGAGAAAAATGCACTAAAAACCTTAATCCCCCATGAGCTGATACAGCACTTCACAGTTCCAAATCACACCAAATTGCCTTCAGCTGCTAGTCCTGAGCTCAGCAGAGGAGCAAGGGCAGGAGCAGGACTCATAGAGCAGTAACACACGACACACACTGAAGGTTAATGTTGAAAGACAACAGACACATCATAGTTGGGAAAGGCAAAGAAAGAAATCCATCAAATCAGAGAAGCCACATGAACTGTTTTGTTTTTCCCCTCCTACATATCCTTTTATCATGTTTTTTTCCTGGATTGCATCTGTCACTTTTTGTTTGTTTGTTTGCTTCATTATTTCCTTATTTATTCTTCTGGTATCTTAAGCTTTAAAAAGCCCATGCTGCTGAAAGAAAGTATATTTCTTCAGCTGAGCACAGCTGTGTCAAAATTGTCCTGGGTTCAGCAGCAGCAGACATTTTTCTCCTTCTTAGTAGCTGATGCAGTGCTGTGGTTTTGACTTTTGTCCTGGGAACAGCACTGATAGCACCAGTGTTTTCAGTTACTGCTTAGAATGCTTAGGCTGGCCAAGGACTTTGAGTCTCATGCTGTGCTGGGGAGGAGGGGAAGCTGGGTGGAAGCAGAGACAGGACACCTGACCCAAACTGACCAAAGAGGTAATCCATACAACAGCATGTCATGCCCAGGATGTAAAAACCAGGGGCAGGGACCCAGAAGGGTGGGGATCACTGCTGGGTTGGGCTGGGTATCTAGTGGTGAGCAGTTGTATTCTCTTTCCTTGTGTTTCCCTTGCCATTACTATTATTGGTGATAGCAGTAGTGGTTTTGCATTATACTTTAGTTACTAAAACTGTTCTTATCTCAATCTGTGGGAGTTGCATTCTTTCTATTCTCCTTCCCATCCATCCGGGAGCAGGGGGGAAGAAAGAGGGGGAAGCGAGTGAGCAAACTGCGTGAGTTACAGCTTAAATCACGACACAGGGAACCTGAGCAGCTATTTTAGAGCAAGATATATTCAACAAAAAAAAAATCATTAAAAGAAGACACAGAGAAAGCCCTCTTGATGTTCACAACTATATCACATTAATGCTACTGTGACTCCTGTACCTCTAAAGCCTGGTACCATTTGTCTTCAGGTAGCTACTAAGTTGACAGAGATGAAGAGATGCAGTATTTTTGTGAGGAAATGCAGTATTTTCATGCTTGGATTGGGCATACTGCTTTTTTCCCCTTAATCTGAACTCTAAAACTCTGTAGAATCATTTAGATTGGAAAAGACCATTGGATCCAGCTGTTAACATAGCACTGCCAAGTCTACTACTAAACCATGTCCATAAGTGCCAAATCTGCATATCTTTTAAATACCCTCCAAGGAAGGTGACTCAACCACTTCCTAGGACAGCCTGATCCAAAGCTTGACAACCCTTTCAGTGAAAAAATTTTTCCTAATATCCAACCTAAACCTCTCCTGGCACAACTTGAGGCTGTTTTCTCTTGTTCTGTTACTCGTTACTTGGAAATAAGAACACCCACCTCACTACAGCCTCCTTTCAGGTACTTGTAGAAAGCAAAAAGGTCTTCCCTTAGCCTCTTTTTCTCCTGACTAAGCAATCCCAGTTACCTTAGCTGCTCTAGACTCACCCTCCATGAGCTTCATCACCCTTCTCTGAACCCACTCCAGCACCTCAATGTCTTTCTTGTAAGCAAGGGGACCAAAACTGAGCACAGGATCTGAGGTGAGGCCTCACCAATGCTCAGTACAGGAGGATAATCCTTTTGCTAGTACTGCTGGCCACACTATTTCTGATACAAGCTAGGATGCCATTGCTAACCTTGCCCACTTTGTCACAAACTGGCTCATACTGGCTGTCTGTTAACCAACACCCTCAGGTCCTTTTTCCACCAAGCAGCTTTCCAGCCACTCTTCCCCAATCCTGTATAACTGCATGGAGATGCCGTGACACAAGAGCAGGACTCAGCACTGAGCCTTGCTGAACCTCATGCAATTGGCCTCAGATCAGCGATCCAAACTTTTCCAGAGCAGCCTTTAAAGCCTTCTCACCCTCAAGCAGATCAACACTTCCACCCAACTTGGCAATGTCTGCAAATTTTCTGAGGGTGCATTTGATCCCCTTGTCCAGATAATTGATAGATATTAAACAGAACTACCCCCAACACCAAGTTCTGGGTAACATCACTATGGCAGAGAGTACAGGCACTGATCACATCCCACTGCAAAAATCAGTGGGGAATGGTGGCAGTGTGCAATAATACTAAAATTCACCCATTCTTCCTGTTTCAGAAGCTGAGAAATGACTTAGGGGAATGAAAAAAAAAAAAAATATCTTATCAAAGCATGGCCTGAAAATAGCCAGTCACAGCTACAAGTTATGACCGTAGAACAAAGAGAGTACAGTATGTGTCAGTGTTTGACCTCTGCCACTTGCATATTTGCATCCTTTTCAGTCACACTTCCTCCTTTCACAGCCGTCCAGCTACAAACGGCCTTTGTGCCTGATCAGCACCTCTGCCAAGCTGAGCTCATGCTCTTATCAAAGAAAAATATTTCAAGATGGTCTAGCTGTTGGTTATTCATCTCCAGGTCTCAGGAAAGCCTAGAGTTAAATTCTCTTCTGCCCATAAGTTTTCTTGAATGCTTTGTACAAGCCTCTTAAGCCAAGGTACTGAAAAAAAAAACCTTTGGATATCCATGAATGATGGGTTAATGCACTTTGAATCCTGGTTAGGCAGAATTCAAAGGCCTGATATGTATACCACATACCACCCACCCAGAGGAAGCCCATGAGGTGCTTTCACCGTTGTCGTGGTTTGAGGCTCTCAAACTCATGCAGTTGCTCTCTCACTCAACTCCCCTCTCTTTCTTCCTCAGTCCGGGGGAGATGGGGAGGAGAATCAAAAGAATGCAACTCTCACAGGTTGAGATAAGAACAGTTTAGTAACTAAGGTATAACATAAATCACTACGGCTACCACCAATAATAATACAAGAGAAAATACAAGGAAAGAGAATACAACAGATCTTCACCTGATACCTAGCTACACCACACAGTGCCTCCCCCATCACCTGATACCAAGCTCAACTACGCAGTGCACCCCATCACCTCATATCAAATCCTGAACAAGCCGTGCACACCCCCTTGCACCACCACCCTTCCGGGTCTCTTCTCTCCGTTTCTACATACTGGGTGTGACATGCTGTGATATGGAATACCTCCTTGGTCAGTTTGGGTCAGGTGCCCTGTCTCTGCTTCTGCCCAGCTTCTTCCTGGCTCCCCTCCTCCCTGGCAGAGCATGAAACTCAGAAAGTCTTTGTCCAGCCTAAACATTTTAAGCCATAACTATAAACACTGGTGTTATCAGCACTGTTCCCAAGCCGAAAATCCAAAACATGGTGCTGCACCAGCTACCACTTATAGGAGAAAAATGACTGCTGCTGCTGAACCCATGGCAACCATTTACTTCCACTCAGCACTCATCAAGAAGATAGGAGGACTGATAGCCAGTATGGCCACAGACCCACTGCTGCCTGCTCCTGGAGGCAAAAGGCCCCCTTCCCTTTTGCTTCCGCCCTACCAACTGCCATCTATGATGCTTGTTCTGCCAGCTCCCACTGCCCCCATCTCCGACCACAGGCTCCCTCTGATCTCTCACTGCCCACCTCCTCTACAAAGCATCAACTCACTATACCAACAGAAGAAACACTGAGCTATTTTTCTTTCCACACATTTCATACTGAAAGGCAGATAGACAGTTTGAGGAGAACCAAAGGGAAGCTAAAGGACTAGGAAAGGGGTAAATGCAAACTCCTTGTCAACATCAAGCTGTAAAACTCTTCAACATGTGCTGTTGAGCAATACCTGGAGCTTCAGGGAAAACACAGCAGCAACTTGAGGCATTTCCACTAGAAACAACCCCAAAACAAAACAAACCCCTGAAAAACTCACACAAGCAGTCCCACTGACAGGGAAAAAGGCTGCGTGCGAACTGTAGGTCAAATGTGGTTCGCAGATGCCACATAAGCCTCTCAGCCCCACAGTTCTCCCCTCATCAAGAGACATTAGACCCACAAAAATATGCAACAGCAGAACTTTTTGATATTACTCCATTTTATGGAATAGCACTCAGGATTAACTCTATCAGAGAAAACCACTCTGGTCAGGACATCCCTAGGAGGAAGACAACATGGTTATCACCAACAAACTGCTTACGGATTTTAATCCGGTGGCAGTTAAATGTAAAAAAATAGAAACTAATCTGATGGAAGTAACAAAGCCCTCAGGACAAGTACTTCTTCACTGCATGTCTGCTAAATGTAAAACTGGCACTCTAGCAGCTTTACATCCACTTCACAATCAACCACCGTGACAGCCAACCCACATTTGTTAGGAAGCAAGTTTCATATGAAATCCTGTCCTCATGTCAGGCCACAGGAAGTTAAAAGAGCTAAAGATGAAGCCATGCATTAGTGTGATATTACTCAGTGTTACTTGTTCAACCCAGGTGCCCATTAGACAGCAAAGATTAGAAGTCAATGAAAAGTAACATCGTGTTCTTGATTTTTTAAATACATATATAAATATTTAAATGTGGTTATATATGTACACACACTTCTATTAACAATTCAGTTTTTTCACTAACAAGTCTTGCTGCATTACTTAGTAAGACTATAATCATTTTGACTGCATAATTGTGCTATAAAGATATATCACCACCACCCCCAAAAAAAGCAGTCACAAAACCAAGACCAAAACAGTCACAACTCTGGTTGAGACAATGGTATACATCAGTTTCAACCTCCCAGACTGAAAACATTCAAATGTGAATTTGGCAACAGCTTCCCCAGTTCATCTCATTTGTAAGCCTTGACAGGCCAAGTTCTGTACGTAAGAGATTTGTTGAAATTTTACTCCCCTAATGTTCTTTTCAGCTGACAAGAGGACTACACAAATTAATTATCTCACACATTTGTCAGATGTACTCCACTTTTAAAGGACAAACATATTGGGAAATAAATCAATACTGGCATCAGTTGGCATGCTCAGGGCATTCCCAGATGCTCTCCAGAATTTCCCATGGAGATAGCAGAAGTGTATCATGTACGCTTGATGCTACATGATGGAGAAGGAACACCTACAAGCAAAAGGAGGTTTGTTTGAGTTTATGCTACACACAAGGCAAACAAGCCAAGACCCTCAAACAGAAATCCTACTGCCATAAATATTTCCTCTCATCTTGAATAAGACCTCCATGATTTCATTTATTCTACATATACATGTTTCTATAGATCACAGAATCATAGAATAGTTAGGGTAGGAAAGGACCTTAAGACCATCATGTTCCAATCCCCCTGCCATGGGCAAGGGCACCTCACACTAAACCATGTCACCATGTTTCATCCAGCATATCAACAGAACTGCACAGCTTGGTGCCATTGGCAAACTTGCTGAGGGAACATTCAATTCCACTCTCCATGTTACTGACAAAGTTATTGAACAAGACTGGTCCCAGCACAAATCGCTGAGGGACACCACTCATTACTGGTCTCCAGCTGGACATTGAGCCATTGAGCACAACTCTTTGTGTGCTGCCATCCAGCCAGTTCTTTATCCACCAAGTGGTCCACCTATCAAATTGATGTCTCTACAATTTAGAGACAAGGATGTCATGTGGGACAGTGTCAAACACTTTGCACAAGTCCAGGTAGATGACATAATCTGCTCTACCCCTGCCCATCAGTTCCATAGCACCATTATAGAAAGCCACCAAATTGGTCAGGCAGGATTTCCCCTTAGTGAAGTCATGCTGGCTGTCACCAACCACCTTGTTGTTTTTCATGTGCCTTAGCATGCCTTCCAGGAGAATCTCCTCAAGTTGTTGGCAGGCACAGAGGTGAGACTGACTGGTCTATAGTTCCCCGGCTCATCTATTTTTCCCTTCTTGAAAATGAGGGTTATATTTCCCTTTTTCCAGTCGTAGGGAACTTCACCTGACTGTCATGACTTTTCAAATATGATGGACAGTGGCTTCGCAACTTCATTTGCCAGCTTCTTCAGGACCCGCGGATGGATTTCATAAGGTCCCATGGACTTATGCGTATACAGGTTCCTAAGATGGTCACGAACAAGATCCCCTCCTGGAGTGAGCCCAGGATCTTCGTTCTCATAGTCCCTGCATCTGTCTTCCAAGACTTGGGTGGTGTGGTCAGAACATTTGCCAGTGAAGACTGAGGCAAAGAAGTCATTAAGAACCTCAGCTTCCTCCAAATCCAGGGTAGCCAGTTCTCCCAATAGCTTCCAGAGGGGCCCACATTGTCCCTAGTCTGTCTTTTATTTGCAATGTTCCTATAGAATCCCTTCCTGCTATCCTTAACATTCCTAGCCAAGTTAAATGCTAACTAAGCCTTAACTTTGCTAACCTGGTCCCTAGCTTCCCGGACAACATCCCTGTATTCTTTCCAGGCCACCTGTCCTTGCTTCCACCTTTTATAAGCCTCTTTTTTCCTTCAAATTTTCCTCAGCAGCTCCTTATCTATCCAGGGACATCTCCTGGCCCTCCTGCTGCATTTCCTCCTAGTTGAAATGATACACTCCTGATCTTGTAGTAGATGATCCTTGAATATCAACTGACAGACTTGGGCCCCCCTTCCCTCTAGGGCTATATCCCATAGAACCTTACTAAGCAGGTTCTTGAAGAGGCCAAAGTCTGCTCTCTTGAATCCAGGGCAGCGAGCTTACTGCATCCTCTTCTCACTGTCCTGAGGATCTCAAATTTGACCATCTCATGATCGCTGCAACCAAGGCTGCCCTGTAACATATTTCCAACCAGCCCTTCACTCTTGGTGAGCACGAGGTCAAGCAGGGCACCTCTCCTTGTTGGCTCCTCTATTACTTGCAGAAGGAAGTCATCTACAGAATCGATATCTCAGAAATATGAATTTTCCCTAATATTACTAAGACATCACAAAATTTTAGTAAATCATAAACATATTAAGATTTCTACACCATTAATTTACTGTTACTTAGAATTGCTGGAAAGAATAGCTGAAGTTGACATATTTCAAAATACTAATATATACAAAAGTCTCTACTGTTGTCACCCAACCCAAGATATACAGCTGATCCAAGAAAAACCTTGGACAGACTTGCTAAAAAGAACTGAGAATAGTTTCCTGAGCTATTTTCACTGCAAGCCCCTGCTTCACATAACGCTGTGAGAATTTTGGTACTTCTAGACAAATACTGAAATTAATAATCAACTATCATTTAAATACAACCTATCAGGAGAGCACTTGGTGTGTTTTAATCTCGGGGTCAACATTGCGTCTTCAATACAAAAAAGGGTAGCATAGCATAAACAAGGAGGAAAGACAGCAAGGAAGGAATAAAAAATATTAGTAGCATTTTACAAGCAAGAAATTAAGATACAAAAAGTTGCAATAGAAGGTATGAAGGCCTCAAAACATACATTAAATGAAATTAGAAAAAACAGCAAGGGTAAAATGCAGCAGAAAATGGACAAAAACAATTTTTAAAATATAAATATCTTATTTCTGAAGAGCTCTTGCTTCCATATAGAGCAACAGGGAAAAATATCATGAAGCTCAGCTATTTATCTTTAGCTATAGCATCCCATGGACAAATTCTGTGCTACAGACTATAAAATAAAATACATTAAAGCAAAACCAAAACATATCACTTATGGTAAGCATTATTACACTGAAAAGTTACAGTAAGTTTAACAATAAACTTGAAGAGTTTCAAGGGGCCTCACTCCTACTGCATTCTTTTATGAAAACAGCAGCTGAACAAGATTTTTTTCCATCCATACAGATTTCAATGTATTTCCTATAGGCACTCAGCATCACAGAATCAGTAAATTGTGGAAAAGAAATGTTACAACTGAAGTTCACTTAAAAAGAAAACTTGGTTTTTTCCGAAGTGCTAGGCTATTCTAGTGGTTTCACCTTCTTCCTCCCTCTGTTGGTCTGCAAATTCTTCAGACTAAAGTATATTTCAAGTCTCATTAACAATAACACTTCTGACCATGTTTTTTAGCTATTAGTCTATACTAACTTTAGAAAAACTGTTCAAGGTTCCTTTTCTTTTATGAAGCAGCTTTGAATGCTGCACAGGTCTGAAAGAAGATAAGCTGCTTTATCTCACTTTTCCAGGCACTGAAAAGAATAAGGACCAAAATGCTGACAGGACATACCTGGGTAAATTATGCACACTCCCACCACAAACAACTAGGAAAACAGCAAAATTTGGCCGCAGAAACATCTATCAATACTTCATCTAATAACATTAAAACATCCTTTCTTAAAAATAAATAAATAAATACACAGGGAAGGAGAAGAAACAGAGCTCAATGACAAAACTGTTAGTATATGAGTCTGCATAATCTCTTCACAATCACAGTCAAAACAGGCATCTAAACCCTACACTTATTATGCAGGGAGACTTTATTTATTATATAATTTGTCTTTTGCCTAGATATTAAAATTTTGCTTAAAAATAAACAAAGAGTTATGACTTCTGGTGAACTTTCCCTACTTCGTAGCCCGTTAGTTTCCTCCTCCTGGTGAAAGTCTGTTGTATGCCTGTATGCTACACATCCTGCTTCAGGCTATCACGGAGATGGGAAAACTGTGGTTCCTTTTTCCTATTACAGGTTTTAAAAGGAGGAAATATATCCATTATTAATATCTTTTTTTTTTCTAGAGTAAAACAAAAGTTAAAGACATTGGCAGAACACCGGAAGAAAATTCCCAGGACTATAATCACACATATGAGGAAAGAAACATTTAAAAATATATTAACAGATACAATGGCTTCAAATGTATCAGGAAACACTGGTAGAAGTAACACTACAGACAGTGGAACCGCATTAAAGTAAAATAAAGTTCAGCGCATGGAGAACGGGAGCACCAAGAAAATGTACTTCCAAGTAAGTTTTCTGTTGCAGATTGTATAAGGGCCGGAATGCTGTCATCCCAAGGGAGACACATTCTCCCTCTTCCATCTTTCCCTTGGGGGAAGGGAGTGCTCCTCATTATCACACAAACCTACAAAAAGTCTTTAGAGGCCTTTCAGTTTAAAAATAGCTTTCTAAAACTACCCTGAAATCGGGACAGGGCCTTAGCTATGGCTTGATGCTTGAACTGCCTCGCAGTTACTCACATGTAAAATAGCAGCAGTTCTTCACAAGCCCATTGATAAAAACTGGAACAATTTGGAATTTAAGCCCCACAGTCTCAGCTTGGCAAGAGGAAGCAGAGCGGTGATTCACACTTCAGCTTCTTGCATCCTGATACAGAGCCTCTCACTGGGAAGACTACCAAAGCATTTTATAAGCAAGATACAGCACAAACCCCATTCATCACTAAGACACAGTCCTTTGTGGCAAAAGTCAGAAGCTTCTCAGCCACACACAGGGGAATAATTCATAAGTTCAGGAAAAGAAGCGAGATTACTACAGCATCATGCAGGTGAGTCTCAAAAGAGAGAATAGGGGGGCAGCACTCCCAATTCTGGAACTGATTCCATCAAACAAGATTTGGGGAGACTAACAGCAGCTGGAAGCTTCAAGCAATCTTTTAGTGATAACTGGTCATGAACACAAGTGGAGAGGCTCCACATGGAGTTCACTTCAGAGTCATAACGGGTTTTAGAGTCATCGGTGACTTGCATAGAACAGTCTCCTATTGAAGTGAATACTCAGAAGAGCAGGGTACATACCCCTCTAAAGGACAGGTTACTTCAATTATGCTTCACTTCACACACTGTGACACAGCTGCTGTAAAGGAAGGCCAAGCATGATATGAAATTATCTTCCTCCTATACAAATAGCCAAAGCAATTTATCCCGTACATACAGAGTTACATCTTATAACTCAAAATAAAGAGGCAAGACAAATGGCTCTGAGACAAGCCTTCTAATTGCATAAAGAGCCACAGGCATGTTCAGACTGGAAGATAGCTTCAGGTCTGGTTCAGCCTCCTACTCAAAGCAGGGCCAGCCATGGGATCAGTTTGCTCAGGTCCTTATCCAGCTGGTCTTGAAAAAACTCAAATTGTAGAGATGGCAGTCATGCATGTCCCACCCTGTTGCTGCTCCTTCAGCTGTTACAGCTGTTACTGTACATTCAGTGTTAGCTCCTGACTGTACCCCAGACTGCATGTGTTTCTGTACGTGCACTGATGGTGACACTTCCTTTTCTTACACGAGCACTTTTCTTACCAGGCTTACCAGCATGTTTTTGCCTCATGTTGTCAGGTAGGAATACAACACCAAGCCTGTTTTACTAAAAACTGCAACACTCCTTGTGTCAGAGAGCTAGCAAAACGGGCAAGAAAGAGGAGAAGCATCATCACTCTGCTCTGTAAGGGGAAACAGAAGCATGGGAGACAAACAGGAAGTTTACAGTGGTGAAACCAAATACCTTGACACCAACCAGTGCCTTAACCTGTGGTGGGTTGATCTTGGCTGGATGGACACCAGGCACCCACCAAAGCTGCCCTATCACTTCCCTGCTTAACTGGGCAGCACAGAGAGAAAATGATGAAAGGCTCTTCAGATAAGATAATGACAGGGAGAGATAGGTCACCAATTACTGTCATAGGCAAAACAGACACAACTTGGGGGAAAAGTTAAATTTATTACCAATCAGAGTAGGTTAATGAGAACTGAAAACAAACCTTAAAACACCTTTCCCCAGCCTCTCCCTTCTTCCCAGGCTTAACTTTACTCCCAGTTTCTCTAACTCCTTCCCCACCCCACCCCGAGCAGTACTGCAGGGCACCGCAGACAATTCATTGCATTTTGCCTGTGCTGCTCCTTTCCTCCCAGGGTGAAGACTCCTCACACTCGTCCCCTGCTCCAGACTGGAGTCCCTCCCATAAGAGACACTTCTCCAGCACAGGTCCTTCGCATGGGCTGCAGGTCTTCACTAACTGCTCCAGTCTGGGTCCCTTCTGTGAGTGAAGCTTTCAGGAACAGACTGTTCCAGCAGAGACACGCACAGGGTCACAAGCCCTGCAGGCAAACCTGCTCCTGTATGGGTTCCTCTCTCTACAAGGCCACAGGTCCTGGCAGGAGCCTGCTCGACTGTGGGTTTCCCATAGGGTCACAGCCTCCTTTGGGCATCCCCCTGCTCCACTATGGGGTCCTCCATGGGCTGCAGGTGGATATCTGCCCTGTTGTGGACTCATGGGCTGCAGGGGACAGACTGCCTCACCATGGTCTGCACCACAGGCTGCAGGGGAATCTCTGCTTCAACACCTGCAGCATTTCCTCCCCCCCTCCTGCACTGACTATGGTGTCTGCAGAACCGTTTATCTCACATGTTTCTCACTGCTCTCTCCAGCTACAATTGTTCCTGTACAGTAAGTTTTTCCCCTTCTTATATATACTATCCCAGAGGCACAATCACAGTCGCTGATGGGCTTGGCCTTGGCCAGCAGTGGGTCCACCTTGGAGCCAGCTGGCACTAGCTCTGTCTGACACGAGAGAAGCTTCTAGCAGCTTCTCACAGAAGCCACCCCCGCAGCCCCCCTGCTACCAAAACCTTGCCACACAAACCAAATGCAAAACTGTTCTTTCTCCCTGTGACATAACTGTCTAACTATCTGTGACTGCAGATGGTGGTTTTGAGGGGGCTGAGGAGCATTTACAACCCAACTTTCTAAATGAACTTGGTTCTGCCTGCTTTAGCCCCCTCGGGTCACCTCCATTAACATTCAGCCCACATCTAACTCCGATCTTTGTTTGGTGACAAAGAAGTGTAGAATAGCCACATTGGACATCATATACATAAGACACGCAGCTTTGGCTCCATGCAGAGGATGCTTTTACCAATCACTGTACAGCAAGAGGCAATTCATTGTGGGGAAAAGCCACAGCACAAGCTACCAGCTCATAGGCACACCACCCACTTGAGTGGCATGTGTTTTTAATTCTAAGAGCTTTTGACATGCACCCACTTAAACAGCTGCAGTGGTTTAAGGCTTTACTACCTCTCCCACCCTAGCCTTCCTTTGTTGCTTGTTATCATTTGCCAGACCAGCAAGCCAAACCTTGGAAGCAGCTGCATATATGCTTCATCACCAGCAGCTGTTGTTCAAGCTGAAGACACTGGACATGGGACTGAAGTAGTGCAGGTGCATTCATGAGCCCTGTGCTCTTTGCAGTGACCATGGGAAAGTAGCTTCTAAATCTTTACTAGTTTGCTAACATTCCCAGGTGTGATACAATTAAAGACACTGCCTTGAGTTGGTGCAGAAGGAATGTGGCAACATTCCCTTCAACTCGATTCCCTTTAACTTGGGCCCACTGCAGGAGAGGATCTGGTTTGAGACCATCTTAAGAACCTGAATGTACACAAGTCCATGAGACCTGATGAAATCCATCCACGAGTCCTGAAGGAGCTGGCAAATTAAGTTGCTAAGCCACTGTCCATCATATTTGAAAAATCATGGCAGTCAGGTGAA
>JASSUY010038641.1:0-15280 GCA_032466535.1 Forpus xanthops | reverse complement strand
CCCCATTGCTGGCAGTGTTGAAGGCCAGGTTGGACACAGGGGCTTGGAGCAAGCTGCTCTATGGAAGGTGTCCCTGCTTGTGGCAGGGTTTGGAACTGGGTGAGCTTTAAGCTCCCTTCCAACCCAATCAGTTCTGTGATTCTATATTCCAAACTTCCAAAGCAAGCCAGTACTTGGCTTACTTTCATTCCCCATTAATATAAGCTTATAGAACCAAATGTAGTTTTGCTTTTTTTGATTGTCGTTTGTTGAATTTTGTAAAACATTGGGCTGTAAGTTCAGCTGGGTCTGAGATTAATTATATGCAAGTTACTGGAAAGGGAAGAGGGAGTGCAGAACATGCAGTGGTTTGTTACCTTAGGTAGCTGCTATTTTAGTCATTACTTGAAACTCGGTATGCATAATGCTAGATAAATTATTTCCTGAATCAATTTAAATCAAGGAGCACAACCATATATTTGAGGACTGCAGCCTGCATGTCTGAGTCCACACTGCAACATCAAACTGGTTTCTAGTACTTCTTGTTCCTCTGCTGGCATGTTCTGCAGTTCCTGGGCAATGGCATGATTTGGTAATAGAGGAAAATTACCCACTTTGCATTTGGTGGCGTTTTCCTCAGCCCTCACTGCCTTTTTTCCCCTAACTCTTGGATTTATAATATCACTCAAGCTGTGGGGATGTGCCTGAAAACATTGCTTAGGACATGACCTTTGTCTTCTTGAATGTTTTTCTCTAGGTACATATGTTAAGCAGCATTTGATTCTTATGGCAAGTGTTTAGATACTCATTTCTTCTCTTATTCTACATATGAAAGTTGTGGTAGTAAAGAGATGCTCTTAACACAGGGGGTTAAAGTGGAAGAAGAAAATTTGGAGTATTAAATTGACCTGTGAGTAAGGAATCGCTGAATGAGTTCCTACCCTGCTCTTTCAGGACAGCATGTTACTGCATTTTGTCTCCTAAAAATCCTGCTTTTTGGTACAGGATTTGGAAGCTGCCAAGTATGAAAGTGATGTTGGCTTGGGGACTGGGGGGTTCTTTAGCAGGAATTGTGTATATTGCCTCAACATGAGGAATTATTCCATAATGCAGCTCCAGGGAGAAATGTTTCTGACTTGTAACACAATTCCTCACATAACGTGTGCTTAAGGACAGGCTGATATTTCTTTGCTCTTCCCAGGTCAGTATTTTCTCTTCTGGATTCCCTGGATAGAGTTGCATTGGTAGTAGCACAGTCTTGATCCTGAAAGGGAAGCTGATACAGTGAACTAGGCATTTTCCATAGAGTTCTTAGGGACAAAGCTCAATACCTGACATTACTTTGGGTCTGGGGGGGGCTACAGTCTCTTTATCAAACATGCATTCTTTTATGTGCATCATTTTTGGGTGAAGTTGATACTGAGTGAGCAGTTATCGTGCTGAGAAGTATTAAAGTTGTGGTTATGGCTCACATGAGGAATTCCTCATCTTTAGGCGTGATCACTCTGTTTTTGTGGATTCCTCTTTTGAGTGGAAATGTTCCTAACATTGTGGCATGTCAGAGCATTGTTGGAATGCTGTGAAATCATGGAAGACCCAAATCTACTTCCTTTGTAAAATGTTTCCATATGTGTGTTAGTCAAACAAAAACACCAAGCTTGTGATGCTTCCAAAATACAGCACAGGGGATTTACATGGATGTGTGTTAGGTATTGCTTTCCTCTAGCCTTCTTGTGAAGGGGCTGTTGCTTTCCAGGAAACTGATTTTGGAGATGAAGAGCAGTTCTATTCTACCAATATCATGGAACATTTGTGCATCACTTTGGACAAGGGCCTGTAGGGATAGAACCGGGGGAATGGCTTTAACCTGTCAGAGGAGAGATTGAGATGAGCTCTTAGGCAGAAGCTCTTCCCTTTGAGGGTGCTGAGGCGCTGTCAGGGGGTGCCCAGAGAAGCTGTGGCTGCCCCATTCCTGGCACTATTCAAGGCCGGGTTGAACACAGGGCCTTGGGGAAACCTGCTTTAGTGGAAGGTGTCTGTGCCCATGGCAGGAGTTTGGAACTGGATGAGCTTTAAGATCCCTTCCAACCCAAACCATGATTTGTGAAGCCTACGTTTGGTGGCTTTTCTGGTGCTGGCTGGTAGTAGGAATCCCAGTGCTTGCACTTCATCTAAACTGTTTCCTCAGCAAGATGTGCCATTTGTTTAAAATGAAAACAGAACTTTGTCACAAAGTGGCCGTGGCTCCTGATGTCTTAAACACTAGCAGATTTTACTGCAATATTTTTGTATCTATTGGCTGCGAGTCCAATCAGCAGCAGAATTTAATCTCTTTGACTTTTCCCTTGAATATTGAAGGATAGAATTTATGCTATTCTTGGGCATGTTATTAAGCCAGGGATTTATTTCTGCTCGGGGAATCTCTTGGAACCTCATCCAGGCTCAGTGGAGTGCACCCTGTGTCATTTGTGGCTTTATGCATTGCTGAAAAGGCTGCATTTCAGATATCGTTGTGTTTTAGACGTGTAGAATGGGTATGAAATAAGCACAAGAAATTATTCTAGATAATAAGTGTATAATAATAACAGGTTTGATGAGGCTTGGAGCAACCTGCTTTAGTGGAAGGTGCTCCTGCTCATGGCGGGGGATTGGTACTGGAGGAGATTGAAGGTCCCTTCCAACCCAAACTAGTCTGTGATTATTATATATAATAAATATATTCATATGTATAATGTGGTCATTCACGAATGTAAGTTCACTAAGGGAATCAGCATTTTTAAGTTGTTTTCTTTTCAGAAAGCAGGTAGACATTAAGTACATTAGGATCAGTTTTAGTGATGCAGAAGTTCTTTAAACTCAAGGCAGGTGTGGAGAGAGAACAAACCTGATAATCTTTAAACTTAAAGGTTCAGCATCACTTACCAGTTAAGTTGCCTCTAAGCTATCATCCCTAAACATTTAGGCTGGTGATCATCAGCAATGTGTGAAGTGATGGTGATCACCAGGGTACCTGACTAAGCCTGACTTTAATTATTCTCCTCTAATTTCTTTTTCCTCACTGCTAACACTGTTATAGCCACTCTGGAGCTGGGGAGTTCTTGCTGCAAAGGATTTGGGTTGCTCTACACTGTGATACAGTGTAGAGTTTAATCCATGATTTAGGGTTGCTGAGTGTCACTGGAATGGAAGTTATTCCGCAGGCTCTGATGACTTGCTGGGAATTCATCACCCTGCTGCTGTTTTAGTCACTCCTGGTGACATTTAATTCCTGGCGTGTCAGGAGGAAGCTCTGAGGAATCCAAGTATTTTGTTTAGAGAAGTCTTAACTGGGTGGAGGGAGAGAATCCAAAGTACTTTTTAACTGGTGTTACTGGAAATGGCTGCAGCAGTGTTGGTTTGTGGTTAAGAAGCAATTTGTTTTGTAAGGGCTGAAGTTAAGTGGTATCTGTTCTGTTGTCCACTGTAGTTAGATGTGGTCTGGTAAGGTGATTTCTGAGATCACTTTAAATCACAGGATGGTTTGGGTTGGAAAGGACCTTAGGATAATCCCCTTCCAACCCCCTGCTGTGGGCAGGGACTCCTCACACTAGACTAGGTTGTCCAAGGCTCTGTCCAACCTGACCTTGAATAACAACAGATGAAAAGATACCACAGATTTTATGCAATAAAGGTAAAAATCCCATAAATCTGCCTGTTCTAATGGACAAGAACCAAATCAGAACAATTCTGTGAGGCAAAACTAACCTCAACAAACCCCAACACAGCTCTTGAAGTAAAGTTTCACTTGCTGTGAAGTGCACCAAGCCTAGACAAACACAAGCAATGGCCAAACATGGGAGTGGGATGCGCTGTGGATATATAATTTGATTTTAATTTTTACCACTGGTTCAGTGTTTTAATTTGTTTTGGATTTTTTAAAGTACAGGACTTCCAATCACCCCACTGCTGAGAAGTGCAGGAGCACCTCTTGCATCGTAAAACAAAGCTGGAGTAAAAGTTGTGCAGCTCTTCAGTTTAAGTGCAGTGTTGTCATGGGATTTGCCAGCTTACTTAGGGTGGGCAGGGGTATCTCTGTTGCTGATGCTTTGTGTTGGCTGGTGTGATGCCTTTCCCAAAGGGTGCTCAGGCATTGGAAGAAGCTGCCCAGGGCAGTGCTGGGGTCACTGTCCATGCAAGTGTTCACACAGTGTGGAGACGAGGCCTCAGTGCCATGGGGTTAGTGATGGCCTTGACAGTGCTGGGAACAGTTGGACTGGAGGAGCTTAAAGGGCTTTTCCAACCCAATTGGTTCTATGATTCTGTCAAAGGTAAAATAGCAAATCAGATGCAGTGTAGAAAAATAAGCTGATTGCTTTAGAAGTCACTTTACAGAAACAACTTACCAGGTCACAGCTGATTTATTAGACAACAAACCAGGTATCACTTAGGTCTGGCTTAGAAATAGTTCTGTTCAAGCCAGTTTCTCACTGATTTCTTTCAGTGGCCAGTTTAGTTTTGGTTCTTTTAAGCTGCCTCTCATCAGTGCAGCCCAGTGATAGAGGCCTTGACTAAAAAGCAACCTACTGCTTAACCACACAGTGACACTGCTGCAGACATTGCAGTAACGCAGGTTAAGAAGTACTTCTTTGTTCACTCCCCATAGTTAAGACTTTAAGACAACCAAATTCAAAACCCCTTCTTCCCTGAATATATCTGTGCACTGCATAATGCTTGTGCACATTTTAGTGTCTCGAGAAAGAAACTTTCATGTGTTTATGCCCTTAGGCCATTTAAGTGGAGAACTTTTCCAATAGAAAGAAGAGAAGAACTTCAAAACAGAATCTATAAAGCTTTATTTTGTACTATTTCAGGGGAGAGTCAGTGGCCCATTGAGCTTTTTAAAACATGGTTTGAAGTCAGCATTAGTTGCATTAAGTGTCTGGGAGTTGCGTAAGGGGAAAATTCCATAGTTCTTCCCAGATCCATGGACTGGCCTTTTTGCTGGTGATGTTTCTCCCTTCTCCCCCGTTTTTTCTCGCTTAAGGCTGTGTGTACATTCCAGTGCCATTTAGGCTGGGCAGGAATATCTCTGTTGTTGATGCTTTGTCCTGGCTGATGCGATGCCTCCACATGCTTGAAATAGTTGGTTCACCATGTCTTGCAGCCCTCTGTAAAGCGGTTTAGTGGTGATTTTAGTGCATTCTAGTTGCTGTGTCTTGCTGATCTGTTTTGGGATGGTTGTAAGAAAAAATGAGGAAGCATCACATGGACAACCCTGAAGGAAGCACTTTGTCCATTTTCAGTCATGCTGGGTTTTGTAGCATTCCAAATGCAATGTAATGCTATGGTACCTCCTTCTCTTCATGAGCTGCATCTGAGTTTCAAGTCCTCTCAGAGCCGTGTGTGCTCTTTTCTGCACAGCTGCTCTCTGAAGAGCACTTTGAATGTACCAAGCAAAGCTGGTGTTTTGAATTTGTTTATTCGAAAGGACTTGTTCCGAAAGTTCTGGGTTTCTTGAGCAGCAGCTTCATGAAAATATTTAGGTTAGATGCAAATTATAGCAGCCTCAAACCTTATTTCAAGTGTTTTCTGCAAAGTTTTCTTACTCTTCCCTTTCATCCCCACTGAAACAGAGAATAACTCCCCCTTAGTGACTGTCATGCCTGAAACCACAGAGCTGTTTGCACAGAGAGGGCCTCTGGTAGCCTCAAGTGTGGGGACATCTCTCCAGCTCCAGCAGAGAGCGGTTGGTACAACGGATATGATGGTTTCTGGGTTGGCAAAAGGAGCAATGATCTTGCAGCAGTTGCAAAGACCAATGTCTGCAGGGGAAGAAAGAAACTTCCACTGTGGTCTGCCAAGAGGGCTTTCTCCATAAGGCAGCCTCTTCTACTCTGCAGTGGGAGTGCTTGCAAGAAAGGCTTAGCTGCTAACAGCTGGAAAGGAAGCTGGGTTTTGAATTTAAGGCACATCAGTGCCTCTGGACATGTTATTGTTTGTGCTGCAAATAAAATGGCTCCTTCTGCTAAGCATTTAGTGCAGGATCACCCTCAAAGTAGCAGGGTTACCATGGCAGATATCGGAGTTCTTCACTAGTTACTTGCCAGTGTTGGAGACTGGGAGTTCTCTCTGAACCCCTCGTCCAGATCCAGCTGCTCATCCTTTCCTTGTCCTTTTGTGCTGGCACCAGTAGGAAGCTGAATTGGAGCAGATCTGACTAAAGGAGTTATTTATGTTGCTCTTTATTATAGGCATGAGGAGGTGGAATGGTCCCTCTTGGCAGTGTGGATTGACTGACGCTAGACTAGATCTTGGATCTACAGTTAATGGCTATGAGTTCTCTCAAACCACATTTAAAGTGTTGCTTTTCTTCTCAGGGAAAGCTTGCATAAAACTGTTTGGTGCTTGTGGTAGCTCGAGGGCTTACAAATACCTTATTTTAATGCCTCATGAAAATTCCGTTGAAAGTCATTGAATTAATGGAATTGTCTTTTCTAAAACTTCTCAGATGTTAATCTAGGTGTAACATGGGACCTCCAGGTACTGTGGGAGGGTTTTATCATGTCCACAAAAAGTGCTTTACATGAAGAACAGCATCTGTCACTAGGATATGCAGTTGTTTCTTACTATCTCATGACTTCTGGAATGCTTGAATTCCTCCAAGCCCATAAATTTCCCTAAAAGAGCGCAATAAATTGACTTTTTACATATGGACTTGTCTTCAGTGCTTGTTTAATCTTCATAAAGTAATAAACCATATGTTTTTAAGCGTTTATAACTCCATTGACATTGCCATCTTCATCTTTTAAATTGCTTTTCAGCCTTAATTTTGGGTGAGCTGCCTGTGCCTCTCCTCTCTCTTAGAGAAGGATTTCATCTTGTCTCAGCGTACTGATGGAGGTCCTATTTAGTTGTGGCAAACTGAGCTTTGACCGGAGAAGCAAACAAATCTACTGTTAAAAATACGATCTTTGGGATCTGTCCCAGTTAATAAAATTCCTCTTTCCAACAGGGCATTATCTGACCATGTACCAGTGCCAATTCCTGCAAATGTTGCTCAACATATGAAGAGCTTATCTGTTGTTTAAACAAATGTAATAGCATCATAAATAAAACTTCTTCTGTAGGGTGAGTTGTCTTCTTGCGTGCTAGGATTAAGTTCCACAAAGGAGAAAAGCCACATAGTGGTTCTATGTCCCTTCATGTCCCCATAGTATTTAATATGATACAAATCTCCTTCAAATACAGCAGTTTTTCCTCTCTCCAGATATTAAAAGGTGTTAGGAAGTTAATAAGCATCCTTTTGCCTTGCCTGTGGCATGGTATAGGAGGCTGCAGGTATGGTTCTTCTCAAAACAAATGTGTTTTGGTTTCTAGGGGTGACTTTCTAGTTTGCGACTGGCAACTTCTGTTAGATCTCTGTGTCTTATCCTAGAATCAGATGGTTTGGAAAAGATCTTTAACATCAACAAGTCCAGCCGTTGCCCAGCACTGCCAAGGCCACCACTAACCCATGTCACTGAGGGTTTTGTCTATACAGTTTGGAACATGGTTCCCTTTGGCTTGATTGGTTCATGTTGGCCCTGTTACAACTAAATACAATAGCTTGGTTTTCTCTTGGAGTTGACCCTCTTTGTGCTGCAAACTATTGGGTGTTTAATTATACAGAAATGATGTTTAATGGTGATGTTTCCCTTTTTGATGGGGTTAGAGCAGGAGTGTAGTGTTCAAATGTGTTGAATAAACATGACTAAAGCAGCTGTATGGCTGTGATGATAACCACCATGCTACGATGGAAACCAGCTAAAGGAAGAGAGAACTTGATTTTTGTTTCTGTGCTGTACAAATATCCTGATGTATCTCAGCCGGCTCTCAATGTGTGTATTATTTTGGGCCACCTTGCTCTGGCTCCTTGCTCTTGCCCTTGTCACAGCACAGGACTGCTTAGATACTGTTGCTACTGTGGTGATCCTGGTCTGCCCAGTGTGGAAAAAGAGAGCTAACAACTCTGTCTGTTAATGCTCAACCTCTGATTTAACCTCTTTTCCTTCTGAGCTTTTATATGAGCATTTTTTCCTCCAGTTCTTTAGAGTAATCCAGATGCTCATGTTCTTTTCCTCCTACACAGCAGATGGAGATGGCATAAGCCCTTTGATGATAGCTTCCTTCTTGCTGCATAAGTTTTAGGAGCTGGCAAGTTTGTTAGTTGGAGTGGGTAGAGCTCCTAAGCCTTGTCCAGCAGGTGATGCTTCACTACCCCACCCATAATTACAGGTACATGTTAGTTTATATATATATTTTAGTTTAATCTTTGAGGTGGGCTTTGACACATGGTTTGGATTGGAAAGGACCTTGAGATCATCCAGTTCCTACCCCCTGCCATGGACAGGGGTGCATCAAACTAGACCATGTCAACCAAGGCTCTATCCAACCTGACCTTGAACCCTGCCAGGGGTGGAGCATTTATCACTTCTCTGGGCACCCTGTGCCTGTGCCTCAGCACCCTCACAGTAAAGAATTTCTTCCTTATCTCCAGCCTGAAGTTCCCCTGTTTCAGTTTGGACCCATCACCTCTTGTTGTATCTCTACAGTCCATGATAAGGAGTCTCTTGTAGCCCCCTTCAGACACTGGAAGCTGCTCTGAAGTCTCCAGCAGCTTCTCTTCTCCACGCTGAACAGCCCCAACTTTCTCAGCCTGTCTTCATATGGGAAGTGCTTCAACCCCTGCTCATCCTTGTAGCCTCTTCTGGACTTGCTTCTACACCTTCACATCCTAAAATGAATGTGTTTCATTTCAGCCAAGAAACCTATTCTGAATTCATGTCAATTACCTGAGCTTGTAAGAAAACAACTCTGAGGTGGTTTTGCTGGGTTGAAGTGTTGGATTTAAGAGTTTTGTTGTTCTAGGCTTGTAGCTCACATGAAAAATACTTGTTAAAAGTTGCCATGAGTTGGATGGTCATCTTCCATGCTTTTAAGTATGTTTACAGCCCTCTCTTCATTCCAGTCTTGCCTGCCTAGTAAAGAATGGTGTTTGGCTTTCAAAATCATTTTACTGCTCATCATTTTAACCTTAGTAAAACGTTCTTCTCCCACTGAGGTGAATGAGCCAATTCTTTCCACTTCACTGTGGACTGGAGCCTGCGTCAATTCATCTGGTTTACATTGATTTCACAATTTGGCTTTGGTTTTGCAACGTGGAGCTGCGTTTCACAACCACAAGGGTTTGAAGGCGGATTTTGATGGGTCCTGTAAAACAGCAATGTAGAAAACCTCTAATAAGAGGAGGAGAACCTTAGTCTCTGCCCAGAGATGTAGGTAGTTGCATGAGAATCATAGAATCATAGGGTTGGAAAGGACCTTAAGATCATCCAGTTCCAATATTACTGAGCTACATGTATGATATGTCTTACTGGAGATTCAAATACACTGTGGCTATTCCCTAAACGACTTCTGGTTTCTTGTTTTTTTCTTTTAGGAATATCTTGGTGGATAAGCCCAATGATCAATCCTCAAGATGGTCTTCAGAAAGCAATTACCCTCCCCAGGTAAGCATCTGAATCTCTGCAACTCTGTAGTCATTGTACAGCTTGATTTAGACTGGATGTACACTGGAATTCTCATTAGGCTGCTACTATTTATATTGACAACCTTTAGGGGCTACCTTTTCTCTCTCAAATACAGGTTGTTGCTACATGAGGTGCTTACATTTCCAGCTATTTATTTGGGATCTTTCACCAAATGCTTCGGTTTTGGGGAGGGAAGTTTCATGTTTCATCCTTGACAATAACAGTTGTGCTGGAAATCATCTACCTTATGGTTAAATTAAGCTGCTAATGAGGCGTGTGGGTCCCCCTTTGTCAGTGCTGCTGGAAGCTGCTGGAGATTCCTGCCCTTGAGTCCTGGATGTAAAGAGCTTGTGTTTGTTTCTCCTAATAGCACATTTAGAAATGTAGACTCTGTTTAAAGAGATTTGAATGTCACCTCTTCTGTTTATTGAAGTAAGATTTGTATTGATTTTTAGCCTCTAAATTGCTTTTCCACTATTAATTAGTTTATCCAGAAAAAAAGTGATGGTCCTTTTACTTATTTTTTTGCTTCTACTAGATGTGTTATCATTCTCTTTATGCTAGTTCTATACCTTATTCCTTTGATGCTGTTTAGGAGGCCCAGACTGGGTTGGGTTGGAAGGGACCTTAAAGCTCACCCAGTTCCAACCCCTTGTCACGGGCAGGGACACCTTCCACAAGAGCAGCTTGCTCCAAGCCTCATCCAACCTGGCCTTGAATACCGCTTATTCTAGATAGTTTTGTTTAAAACACTGATGCAAAGTGTTCATCTCGCTCATGCAAAGTTCTTTTACTTAGCTACTTACTTAATCCAGGTATTCCTCATGAGTCAAGTCGTACAGAATATCTGTGTAGGTAAATCTTACTGCTTTGTTTTGAAAGTGTACTAAGAATCTGTAGTCTGGACTGGTGGCTTCCTATAGCAGCAGCTCATGTCATCCAGCTGCAAAGCGTTCATCTTGATATTCATGATAAGGTATTTTATACTGTTGTGGCTCTGAAAATGGGGTTTTCTTACGAGGAGATGGAAAACTCCCCTATTGATTCCACTTGCATGTTTCATAAACCTACTTGTGAAGACTAATTTTGATCCTCTGGGTGCCTCTGTGCATCTGCTGCTCTTCAAATTTGATTTTTATGCATATATTTTGATAAACAGCATAGGCATTTAATCCATAACCTTGAGCAGTTTTGGTCTATCTAGGAACTATTGATTGCAGGGTAATGGGTATTCAGCATATGCTGCATCCTAGTCTGTGCCATCCTTTACTCCTTTCCTGCAGTAAGTGCATGTTTTCCTTAGGGCTTTCTTGTTCACAAAGCAAGATTGGTTTATGGCACAGCTTTTGAGTGGGTTCTTCACCTGAGTTACTTTTAGTTGTGGCTAAAAATTGTTCTTTGATTTTTTTTTTTTTTCTAAGCCATCCTGAATATTTTGTGCTTTTAAAAACCTGATTTTAGCATGGGAATACATCTCTTGTAACTGGGTGCTTTAGAATATTCCCAATTTATGCTTAAAGCTGACAAGCAGGGATACAAGTTACAGTCAGACATGTAGATGAATCAGGGAGTGATTAGAGTGATGGACTCTTGTAGAAACCATGTGAACCTGGTAGAGATGTCTTCCAACAGATTTCATAGAATCAAAGAATGGGTTAAAAAGGATCTTAAGATCATCCAGTTCCAAACCCCTGCCGTGGGTAGGAGCGCCTCATGCTAGGCTGTGTTGCCCAAGGCTCTGTCCAGCTTGGCCTGAACCACTGCCAGGGATGGAGCATCTTTGACTTCTTTGGATAGCCCACTGCAGTCCCTGATGAAGAGTCCCCCTTCAGACCCTGGAAGCTGCTCTGAGGTCTTCACTTAGCTTCTCTTCTCCAGGCTCAACAGCCCCAGTGTTCTCAGCCTGTTTCCATACTGGAGGTGCTCCAGCCCCTGATCATCCTCGTGGTCTCCTCTGGACTTGGTCCAACAGCTCCATGTCCTTTTTATGTTGAGGACACCAGAACTTCACACAGTGCTCCAAATGGGGTTTCAGGAGACCAGAGCAGAGTGTATGTGTATTGGTCATGGCCTGAACGAAGATGCTTTTGCATCTAGCCCTTGAGATGTTGACACTGCTGCACATACTAAGCAAGTCATTGAAACCAAACTTCAGGAGAGAGGTGAATTAACATTATCGTATATATCTACCTATATATCTCAGATCAACCTACATGTGTATATATATATATGTGAAGTATCCAGATTTGAGATCCTTTCATCTGATTTGCAAGAAGTTCCTCTTTGTAGTGGTGACTGAGATTTTGGAAGACAATATTTGAGTTTTATGAAGTGTTAAAGACAAACCCAACAGAAAACCTGGCTGCCTGAGTGGAAAATGCTGAATTCCTCCTGCCTCAACCTCTGTATCCAGCAGGGAGAATATGAAGTGCTGTGTAATTACTCATGCATTCAGCAAACCCAATCCTGAGCACTGAATGTGATGATGTATTTGCAGTGTCTCCAATGGGTACTTCAGCTCATTCTCATGCTTCTAACCTGAGAGTTTAATTGTTCCCGTAAAGCATTTATTTATAGTGTAAACTTCTCTGTTGAAAAGTTAACTGGAAAGAGGGATCAGGGAATTGCAGTTTGCAGAATCTGATGTGCAAAGAATGCTGTAGTTTCTGTGTATAGAGTTCCAAACTGTGTTGTGTCACAGTTGACAGAAGAACTTCAGATTTGGGTGTGTTTTGCTCAAAACAGTGAGTTTTTGCACCTTGACCATTGAAAAACTGCCACATTGTAATGCAGGTTAAACTTTGTACAGGTTTTCTGCTTCCTCATTCTTGCAGATGCAGAAGTTCTTAAAGTGGATTCTTAGCTAGGGAATCTTCAGTTGAAATAGTGATGATTGAATTGTAAGTGTGGTTGGGAAGTTGGGGGGGAATGAGCTGCTTTGTTAGGAGTTGGCTATTTGCACAGAACTGATCTATGCATATAACATACTCCCCAGAGTAGACATGGTGTTTTCTATGAAACTTGAAGTTTCAAAGTGTTTTATGGTTTGGGTGTTGGCATCACTTAATTTAAGAGCTGTTCACTTTTGTGATGATGTGAAACAAGTGGGTGGCTTCAATAGTCCAGGATAGGAAGTGAACTAAAACTTAGGCTAATAAGGCTTTCCTTGTTCCCATCTGTGTTGGCTGACCCGCAGGCTAAGACACAGCACAAGGACTAGTGTCCTAGTGTCAGTCATGCTTGCTGGAACCTCTGCAGCTCTCATAGCTGCTGTTTGACCCATCGGTGTCTCACCTTAATGGAAGGGTTTAGTAATTCCCTGCTGAGGGGTAGGTGCTGTGCTGGCTTAGAGATAAAAATGCAAGGTTGATGAGAAACTGAATATGAGCCGCATCAAAAGGAGCGTGACCAGCAGGTCGAAGGAGGTGATCCTGCCCCCCTTTACTCTGCTCTGTGAGGCCCCACTTGCAGTACTGTGTGTAGTGCTGGTGTCTTCAACGTAAAAAGGGCATGGAGCTGTTGGAGTAAGTCCAGAGGAGGCCATGAGGATGGTAAGAAATCTGTGTGAAGAACGTGGAGCAGCTTCCAGTGTCTGAAGGGGGCTACAAGGACGCTGGAGAGGGACTCTGCATCCGGGACTGTAGCAGTAGGACAAGGAATGATGGGTCCGAACTGAAACAGGGGAAGTTCAGGTTGGAGATAAGGAAGAAATTCTTTACTGTGGGGATGGTGAGGCCCCGGAAGGGGTCCCCCAGAGAAATTGTAAGTGCTCCATCTCTGTTGGTGGTCAAGGCCAGGCTGTACAGAGGCTTGGTTGACATGGTTTAGTGTGAGGCACTCCTGTCCATGGCAGGGGGTTGGAACTGGATGATCTTAAGGTCCTTTCCAACCCATTCTATGATAAGTGAGTACCTGAACGTCGATTTGTTCCCTTTCTGAGTGAAACCTTTGTTTTCAGGCACCTTGTCTTTTACAACATTCCCCTTGCTGGGATGAGCACAAATCAGAAGAACAGGAAAGAATCTGAGAACGTGTTCAGGAGCTCAACAAAGGCACATGCTTGGCAGTAAATGTGGCAGAGTCCATATTAAACCCCTTTGAAAAGGAAAGGAACTGAAAGTGGAAGTCTGGCCACTTGAAATGCTGCCATGTGGCAATATTTAGCAAAGGGTTTCCCTATGTTTATGGGGATGGGAGAGTTAAATAATTCTTGTGGCCCTGAAAGCCACCAGTTGGTTATGAATGAGTGCCAGGGATAGGAAATAGAGATGACAGCTGCTTTTCTGTTTATTAAACTAGATATCTTTCTCCAGTTGAAAATAGAATGACCCAGAAACTATATATTTAATAACAAACCTGTTATGTAGTAACCTATTCAGGCAGAAGAGGGCTGATGGGTCTATTTATAAACTAGTTCTAGGCTTACATAGGAAGTGTGAAGCTGGTAGAGCTGCAGACCTGTCGTAAATGCTCATCCTGATGGCTCCAGTGATGGTCTGACTTGGAAGACTGAGCGCAGAACAACACTGAGCTTCCCTGGGTGGCTTGATTAATACTGTAGAGAACAAAAGGGGCTTCATTACAAAGGCAATGGGTAGGTTTGTGCAGCAGCCCCAGTTATGTTTGGTGGTTTTATCTTTTTGTGCAGTACAAGTTTCACTCCTCCCTGATGAAATCTTTGAGCAGAACAGAGAAATATAGAATTCAATGTGACTTTAGTTGCACTTACAGCTTGCAAGGTACAGTTTGAAATCTAAACCAGTCTATTTGATGTGGAGATGGAAGTTCTGCCCAATTCAAGAGCATATATCTAAAGTTAGTGGCACTGTCTGAAAAACTGGTTGGTTTTGCATCTGAGAAGACCAGTTTTCCATCTCTTGATTTACATCCTGCTGTGTCAGTGGTATCAGGAACTAATTTAAAGTCCATTAATAAAACTTACACCCAGTTGGGTGATGCAGAAGCATTGCACATGGTTGTCATCAAATAGTAACACAGACTAAAGCTTCAGATGAGCTTCAAGTTGGCTGGAGCTGCCAGTGTGACAAGGCTGGATTTGCTTGTTGGTGTTGGGGTGTGTACCCCAAAAAGCTGTTAAGGTGCCATACATGACATGTTCTGCTCTTTGAGCACCTTCAATTCCAAATGTGTTTAATCATAGAGCAGAAGTTTTACTCATCTAATGTTTTGTAGCATCTTTGTAAGTGTAGTAATTTGAGGCTGAGGTTTTAGTGCAGTTACTCCCATTTGTGTCTGTGCCAGGCTTCTAATGAACAAACACTTCAGTTGATAAGTCTGGGTTTTTAGTATGCTTCATGACTACTGGGGCATGAGGCATACTGATGTTGCTTATAGAAATAGGATGGAAGAGTGTCAAATAACTTGGTGTATGTCTGGAATCTCCTAGACTTGTTCTCACCAGGTTGAATAAATCAGTTGATTTTATGTACACTTCTGTCGCATCTTTCAGAGCTATAGAGAATAGTCTGACACATGTAAAAGCCTGGTAGCAGTCCAGAAATCTCCACGCAGCCAGCTGTTTGCAGCTCTTGAGGCAAGATGCAGCATAGAATCACAGACTGGTTTGTGTTGGAAGGGAGCTTAAAGCTCATTCAGTTCCAACCCCTCCCACATGCAGGGACACCTTCCATAGAGCAGCTTGCTCCAAGCCCTGTGTCCAACCTGGCCTTGAACACTGCCAGCAGTGGGGCAGCCACAGCTTCTCTGGGCACCCCCTGACAGCGCCTCAGCAC
>JASSUY010038634.1:0-12600 GCA_032466535.1 Forpus xanthops | reverse complement strand
AAATAAAAGAAAAGAGAAAAGAAAAGAAAAGAAAAGAAAAGAAAAGAAAAGAAAAGAAAAGAAAAAAAAAGAAAAGAAAAGAAAAGAAAAGAAAAGAGAAAAGAAGAGAAAACCCACATGGTCTCTTTGAGACAAAGTGAAAAGATAAAACAAGGACAGCAGATGGAGGAATAAAGGATACAGAGATGGCCTGTAGGTCACATAGAACTTACTAGGGGAAAACCTATCAAAACAGTAGTGTTTAACTATGTTGTTCTGTTTTAACTTCAAAAATGTTTGTTTCTATTACAAAAAGGAAGGATTGCTTGATCCAAAGAAGAGATTGTAAAAAGTATTTGGGAATCTAATGAGACAAAAAAAAGATGGGAGCAGAGGACAAACTGAAAGACAACGCTCAGCATGAGCTCCAAAGTTAATGTTACAAGGAAAAGATTAATTTAACTTCAATTTAATGTGTTAATGGGAAAACACATTTTAGAAAGCAAGTCTTTTTGCCCAGTGACAGCACTTCTGAGCTAATATGGAAACCCTTTCAAGATCAGCAGTAAAAAATTTTAAAGCCTGTGTTGTCACTAAGCAAGTCCATTAATAAATACAATTACAGGTATACTTCAGGGGGTGCAGAAAAATCCTTAAGGTTTAAAGAATTAATATAGTTTGATCAGTTTTCTTTAATGAGCATACAATTTAGAAGTGTCATGATAGCATAAATAGTCTAAAAAAAAATCAAAAATTATTTAAATATTTTTTCTTACTGTGAAGCACAGTTGTATTTGGTTTTACTTTATATTTCATCCCCTTTCATGAAATTATTATTTCGAATTTTTCAAAATGATGAAAACTTTTGTGAAATAAGAAAAAAAAATTCCTTGCCAGGTGTAATAAGAGTGCATAAGTATTTCCATGGGTAGGAAGTATTAAAGCTTTTATTAATGAAACAGAAAAGTGTAATGACAATAAAAGGCTGGAAACTGAAACCAGGAAAATTCAAATACACGAGAAAACAGAGATTTTTAACAGTGAGGATAGTTAACTTCTGAAATAAACAGCCAGTACGAGCAGATTTTCCATCACTGAACAAGTTTTAAAATTACCAGTAAGTGTCCAATTCGAACTGCCTCATTATTTTTCCAAGCCTGTAAAGACAAACTGCCTTGTGCACCATTTTAAAATACCCAACTGTTTGTCCTTTCTGTAAAGGGTAAAAATACTGCAGCCCAAGATATGGTTTGATGGACTTGACATAAGCCTTCAAGTTTTAGCCTCATGATCCCGTGTGATATTTAACACGAATATGTAGTATGTTGCATGACTTAGTCAAACAGCACAGTTCTGATGTGAAGGTCTATTTCCCAACACTGAGAGGAGCTATTTGATGCAATCAATGGAAAACAGAGACGATTGTGAACACCTTGTCAAACTGAAAGATTTTCCACCCACTTCAGATTCAGAAGACTGAAACCCTAACCCTTCCACTAGACCACGTCGCTCAAATATCCATTATTGCTTTTTGTTGTTAGGCTTTTTTAAAGTATAAATGTCCTGTATGATATGAAACAACTCTGGGAAACAGAGACCCGATACCTCAAAGACTGATTTTAGCATGAAAATATAGTGCTTCCTCTTTGCCTCCTCCCTAACACATTTCCCTCCTGCCTAAATTAATTGGTAGGCCTACTGAACAACCTATAAGTTTCCCCTAACTAATTTTAAAGGGTCTTTTTATTTATGTATCTGTTCTGATGCGATTTTCTGTTGAGGCTGCTGAGGCAAATGTCTTCTGTTTTGCTTTAGAATTTATTCACTAATAGCATCACATCTTTACATTGATGAGGCCAAGTCAGCCTTCTGCATCTCTTTATCTTCTGAGCATTCCACTCCAAATTTTTCTCAGCTAAGTCTGCTGATCTAAGTATATCTCAAAATGCCTATAGAGCATCTTTGAGTTGCATTTCACTGTGAGTTAAAGGTTAAATGACAGGGAATTTTAAGAAAGTAGAAAGCCCCAATGAAGAAGAGATGGTTAAATATCGCTTTTCTTTTGTACTATATTATTACTTTTTTTGAAAAAATGTACTGAAAAGTAGAGGTGTTTAGATCATTAGAGTGAGCCCCTTCAGGATCCAGAAGTTAAAAAAATTCCTCCAAACCTGAAAAGTGAAATTTAACTACCTTCAACATCAAGGATGGCTCAGAGGCCCAAGCCTGTGATGCATATTCCTCTAATTTTTTCAAACATAGCTTGTCTTTTTTGTTACTAATGAACATGATTACTGTAGGATAGTTGCACCACTGAGGATACTGTAAAAATACAGACAAAAAGACAGCTCTCACCCACCACAGCTTATGATCTGAAAGGCACGAAAAAAAGGTACAGGTTTAGGTATGGAGATACAACTTCCAAGCAAATGAAAACAGTAATGTTTGGCAGAACTCTTCCAGCTGAATCTTTTCTTTTTCATTTGTCTTTTGTAATAGGAGCAGAGGAATGAGGGAATGGCAGGAATATGGAGGTTAATAAAAGGACAACAAAATATGAAAAGGAAGGAATAATTACAACACACTGTCTGGTTCTGTTCTACCTACAGAGTGGGTAGACATGAAATTAGAGGGAGTTTTAAGCAATTCAAGGAATTTCTCAAGTTACTTTTCAGACATGAGCCGATTCTTTCTTCAAAATTATGGAGGAAATGTTATCATGAGCATTCAAAACTCTATGCAAATATTTCTTTAAATATATAATTTGGTAAAACAGTGGGTAAAAAAAATGTATCTAAACAAACCCTCAAACTCTACTTGTGAACTTGCCATACAGCTGAATAATATACTTCTTCAGGTAGTCATTTACTCCAACTCAGTCTATAATTAAAACCAAAAACCTGTGAATACCAAGAGGGATTGCCATCTCTTCTGTCTTACCATCTGGGTTCTGTTAGAATTTCTTTAAAGAGACCTCTTCTATTGAACTGAAGATATGGATTGTAATTTGTAAAACAAGTATATCAGAAGTGGAAGGGCATAGAGCACTGCAACCCACCTGGCATTCAGAGAAATCTAATTAGAGCTAGCCAGCAGAAAAAGCTTAAAGAGCACTTCCATTCACCACATAGGTGCCTCAGCCTATTCAAGTGACAATAATGACTCTGTCCTTGGTAAATGTCTATAATCCCCTAAGTGAGGTTTATAATTTTTCAAAAGCTATAAATGCCTATCATTTTAATGTGACGGTGTCCACAGTAGACTGTTTTCTCTCTGCTTAGTGTTTGTTTAGGATGTAGTGTACAAGAGCTCAAGCCTCTCTCATGTCTGAAGGGATTTAAACCCACATTCCCTTTTTCTCTAGTGAAAACAATGTACATTGTCATAAAACTTCTTAGGCTGATGTGATGAAGAGACAATTTCAATACTTTCTTTAAACCTTCTTTACCATGAAGAAAATGCAAAGATAATGTCACTGTTAAATTGGCTTGAAACTTGCATCTGGTGAAAAATTTCTGTAGACATTTCAATAGATATGCTGTTAAAAATTGCACTACATACACTTTGAAATATTATCTTCAGCTTTCTTATACTTTAATACAAACAATGAGCACATTGATTTATTATGCTAAATATCAGTAATTGTCTCTGGCTTTAATTTAAATTGTTAATTAATATTGGTAGTAGAGGAATGAATTAGCAATTCCACTCCATAGTAAAATTGCCTTAAAAGGGCAAATGAAGAAAAGAATTCTACCTTATTTTGTACATATCCTTGTGAAAATATGTAATGTGCTCTGTTGTTTTTAAAACCTTTGTTATCATAAGTGGGTGTCTAAAGTATTTCCTTATAACCTTCCTCTCTCTCCACAAGCAGCTAACCATTGGCAGGACAACCATTTAAACTTATGTTACAGATAAGGGAACAAGGGTTAGAAACAATAAAGAAGTTAAAGGAATTGGACATACATCATATTAAGTGCTGAAGAGTCCGAAAGTTAGGCTCCCAGCTTAGGAAATGTAATGCATAAGCCTGAATTAAGAACCTAAGGGTGGTGTTCACTGACACTTTCCTCTGCTGGCAAAGCTGTAAGAACTTTCTGCTTCCTCCTTATTCCCAGTTATTCTTAGGCTATACAGTAGTATGCTGCTTTCTTAATCTATTCAGATGCAGCTGTCTGCAGGGAATATTGTAAATAGGTTCACTGGAATTTAACAACACTGGATCTCGACAAGAGTAAAGAAGATCTTTTTTCTTAACCTAACCCAGGTTGCTACAGTGATCCCATTTATAAGAGGGACCTTAGATCATCTGCCAAGACAGTGAACTACAAAGTCAAGATGCATAACATTTTGACTTTCTGGGGTGCAAGAGAAAATATGCTTCTGAATCCACACCTAAGAGTAGGATTTAAAAGAGGCAGACCTATGAAAGTGTGGTCCTGTAGTCATTTGTGTTTTGCCATTTCATAATAGTTTCATACTACATCTACTGCAGAATCATAAAGAACCGCAGAAGGCTTGGAGTATAGGACTGTATTTCTGTTCAGGTAATCAGAGCAGGTGATGTGAATTTTGTGCTGACTTCATGCTTTTAACCAAGGTTTATGCTTGCTTTAAGTTGGTAGATGACACCTGAAGCAGCATAAAACCAGAGGGGTACAGACAGGTAATATTTTATCTAGCATAAGGTCAACAAATAGAAAAAGTTATTCCTTCAAAGGCTTATAAACCTGCCTGTCGAAATAGTCATGTGGCTGAAGTCTTTTGTAGTAGGTGCTGTAGAGTAGTAGGTACTCTAAAATCACATTTATTATCACATCAAAACACAGCATGAAATGGCTTAAGTCAGCACTTAGCTCAGCCAGTCCAAAGTACTAAAAAGGGATCTGGATGATTTTTCCAACACACACAGCAAGGTAAGTCTGTCTTTGACTGTGAAGATGTTTTTCACTCTTTTCTTTGTAAAAATATGCATCAATAATATGCTTTTCCTCTGCTTTGCGTATAGTCTAGCTGTTAAATTGTTTGATTAGAAACTTGAAACTGTCTGCTCCAGTACATCCTCTTGCTAAAGTACTAAAACTCTTCAGCTGAATCTTTACCTATTGCCCTAACAAAGATGCTGCTGAAGATTCTGAGTGGATTATTTCAGAGAGGGACAGCTGGGCACCCAGAAATCATTCATTCAACCAGACAGGAAAGCAGATGAGATAGCATGCATCCATAGCCTAAAGACTGATGAACTGTGAGTGGCTACTTGAGAGCACTTGCTCCTAACAGACTTTGTGACTTTTAATACAGTGATTTTTAGAAGCATAAGGAAGTCTCTGGATTTCCATCCTTTCTTTTCTGCAGTGTGTGACCTACTAGTGTGCTGGTACACTGTGCAGGATTCAGGAAGTCATACTGTGCCTGTTTTCAAACAAGCAAACAAAAACACTCCACCACCCCCAAGCAAACAAACAAAAAGCACAAAACCAAACCAAAAGTAAACTAAAAAGAAAAAAACAACCTAACAGTTTTTTTCTTCTTTTTTTTAAATTTTATTATTGGGGTGGACCCTGCAGGACTAATGATTTGCCACAAAACAAAGAGAAGCAAAATATTATCTATTTTTAGTACGGACAAAATTGCTTTCCCAAGTTGTATTCAGTGCTCCTCTGGACACCGTAAGGGTGGATGCAACGCTACGTTTCATTTTCCTGGCTGATCTCTTTCACAAAACTACAGACTGGCACACTTATTTTAGCTACAGTCACAAGTGACTCCTTCCAGACTTCATTAATGCCTTTATAGATTGGACAAGGCTGATCCATAGTGTCATGGGTTCAGCAGCAGCAGTTATTTTTTCTCCTTGGTAGCTGGTGCAGTGCTGTGGTTTTGACTTTTGTTCTAGGAGCAGTGCTGATAACACCAGTGTTTTCAGTTACTGCTTGTCAATGTTTTGGTCTGACCAAGGACTTTCTCAGTTTCATGCTCTGCCAGGGAGGAGGGGAAGCTGGGAGGAGGCCGGGAGGAAGCAGAGACAGGGCACCTGACCCAAACTGACCAAAGAGGTATTCCATACCACAGCAAGTCATGCCCAGGATGCAGAAATGGAGAGGAGAGACCCAGAAGGGGGGGCGGAGTGGGGGGACACTGTGTGTTCAGGCTTGGTATCAGGTGATAGGGGTGCACTGCTTGATGGGGCTGGGAGAGCAGTTGTTTTCTTTCCCCTTATATTTCTCTTGTAATTATTATTACTGGTGGTAGCAGTAGTGATTTTTGTTATACCGTAGTTACTAAACTGTGCTTATCTCAACCTATGGGAGTTGCATTCTTTTGATTCTCCTTCCCATCCCTCCAGGAGTGGGGGAAAGAAAGAGGGGGGAGTGAGTGAGAGAGAAAACTGCATGAAGCTTAAACCACGACACATAGCAATATATAATGCTTATTTCTGGCAAAGATAGCCCTTTTCTTCAAAAGGTGACTCATGAGTGCTTAGAGTCAGTATCTTAGACAGTACACCAGGGCTTATGATATGAAAGTTCTGTACTGACAGGGTAATAAAAACTTTATTCTACCTAAACTACTTACCCGTTCTTTCTTAACTACAGCAGTACATATGTCCCTCTCAACCTCACAAAATATTTACCTATCCAGCTTTCTCAGGCAAAGAAATAAATCAGTCCAGTTTACGTATGAGAACGGCATATCTGCTTCTACTAGAGTGATATCCATAGCTTCACATCAAGTATCTAAGCTCCCTGCTCTGAATTAGGTGTTCAAGAGTAAATTTAAATATTAATTTTGCACCTTGCATGGTAAACAAGAAAACAGGCAGGAGGGTGAATGAGTCAGACAGGTCATGGAAATTTGACTTTAACATTAGCATGAACCCCAGTAACATGATATTCCTACTAAATTTATTTTACATTCAGAATATTCTCAATCTGCAACTATTTTGTTGTAGAGTACAAGACCTTGTTCTTAACCATTAATTCAGTGATCTGACTACTAACATAAATTGAAGGAAAGCTTGAGTACATCGGTTTCCTCTACCTAATGTACAGCTTTAATTTCTCAGAAAATAATATATAAGTTCATGACTAGACATGTTCTCTGTTCACCAAGAATGTGTGAAAATTCTTTCAATTCTCCTCCCCATCCCACTGGGAGAGGGAAGGGAGGAAGGGGGAGAGTGAGTGAATGGTTGTGTGATTCTGTGTTAGTGGCTGGGCTTAAACAACATGTATAAATCTTCTTAGTTCTCAGTAAACTTACGATATATTATATATATATCAGTAATACTATTCATATATTTATTGATGCCAATAAAAGGAAAACAAGCATAAAATTGAGCAGAAATTAAAATGACTAAGAGGACAACTAAAATGCAATTTACAAAAAGCACAGGATGTGGTATTTTTCTGGGCAAAAGTAGATTCCCATATTTGAGATAGTTACCTTAAACTCTTATTTGTAGTCAGCAGAGAGAAATTAGTACTTTAGTGGACAGAAATTATTACCTTCAAGTAAGTTTTGTCTCATAATTATCACAGAATTGTAAAATACCTCTTAGAATCATAGAATACTTAGGCTTGGAAAGGACCTTAAGATCATCTAGTTCCATCCCCCCTGCCAGGGACAGGGGCACCTCCCACTAAACCATGCCACCCAAGGCTATGTCCAGCTACTGCTATCGATATCACTAGCACCCACATGAATAGCTAGAAGTTGGTAGTAGTCAGTGGGACGTACTAGAGCAGGCAGCCTGTCTGCAGTTTCCCTGATCTGCGTTCCTGGAAGTCAACACACCTCCCTTGAGACTGGGTCAGGCTGAGAGATGGGTGCCTCTGTTCCTTTCAAGGTAGAATCCCCTACTACTATGACCCACTGCTTCATCCTGGCAGCACCAGTAGTGATCTTCTTTAGCAGTGCATCAGCTGGTTGTTTCTGGTGTGTGTTTCCTCATTAGCCCCCTGCAGGACAGCAACGCAGTTCTTTTAATTGTTTTTAATTGTTCTTTTTTTAATTGTCTTTGCTTTTAATTGTCCTCTGCCTCCTTTCTTTTTTTTTTTTTTCTTTTTTTTTTTTTACCCTGTTAATATTTCCCAGCTTCCTGTGTCAGCGGCTTCCTTCTTCCCTTCATGAGCTACAGTGGACGCTTGAGGTCCCTGCACAGTTTGGGGCTAGAGCAAGCAGTGCTGCTTCCTCTCAGCTTCCCTGACATCTTTCAGCCTATCGACAGCGTCCTGCAGCTCAGCCCGTGCTGCAGCAGGACCACCACCCACGCACCGAGTGCACCCATGCCTGTTGCGCATCCTCCCCTCAGGAGAGCAGCGCCGGCATTCTCTACACCTGGGCTCTGCCTTGCAGCCTCCTCTCTCATTGCCTCTGTCTGGGTGTCTACGGTGGCAACTGCTAGAGCAGCCAGAGCAGAGCTCTCAGGCTGGGCATTGGTTACAAGGCAGGTTCTCACCGTCTCGCTCACCTGCCTGCACAAACTGCCTTGATTCAACTTGAGGCTCCTTCGGTGGCTCTTGCCGCTGAGTTGAGGCTTCTGGATTCTGAGACTCCACCTGCTCAGGTATTGAAAGAGTCCTCTTCCAAGCTGCTCACCTCAGCATTAAGCAAGCATAAAAAAAAAACAAAAAAAAAAAAAGACCGAACAAAAGACTACAGTTAATGATTTCTCAAGTCTATCTAGATAGTTTCCAGAGTTTGAACATTTCCCACCACTTGGGTTTCATAGAATAGGGACACCTCCTACAGGCAAGTGCTTTTTACATTTCTTTCAAATGAAAATATTATTTGCTGGTGAAGTAGAATGATAGGTGGAGCTGACACTAATGCTTTTTTTGTTTCACACAGCAGTTAACAGTAGCATTCTTTATTCACTCATGGAAATGCTGCCTTAATATCTATCTTTACCTTATTGGATTAAAATTCAGGAACTCAAAAGACACTTTAGCCATCAGCTTTGACTGAACTCTGGAAGATGGACCAGGGCATTATTTCCATTTTCCTTTGGAACTGATCTAAAGCAATTTCAAAGAAAGCCTTATATTTGGTGCTGGCTTTAATGATCACTTACACATTTTACCTGTCAGTCTTCAGATGAACATACTGTGCAACCATTAGACAAGATAGCCAGGTTTATATCACCTCTGCTTCCAATACGTAGGACAGCAGATTTTTTTTTTTTCCTAATGCTGACTTACTAGTACTGCCACCTTAGAATAAGACGTTTCAAGATGTGGAACATAAATATTTAAACTTCTATCCACAAACAAAAACTGAGTTTAGCTTTCTTATCTGGCCATAAACCAAAGGCCATGGTAAAAAAGGAGACCTCCATATCTTTGCTTTGAAAAGACAGGTTTACACTTCATCCACAGGGACAAATATCCGCTTATCCTTTGAGAAAGAGAGTGCCCAATTTAGAAGAATCTGCAGAGTTTACTTTTGATACAGCCAGGTTACTCTCTGTTGTCAAGACTAAGGTACTTATGTGTGTAGACAGTATTTCTGGAACCTAAGGTATTCCAATGTAAATTTGTAAGAATTTATGCACCTACCAGATCTCTAGCCATTTACATAGACTACTGACAGTTTGGAATACTTAGGTATCTTTAAATCAAGAACCTTTAAACTTGGATGATCATATGTAGCTGTCTATTGTTTCACTGGATGTTTAAGCTTTTATTGATGCTCTCTTCATATTTCTTGTGGACCAGTGGGCATCTTTAGCCAGATACGAAGACAGTTTGCAAGTAAGATATATACAGTCTAAAAGTATAAAGCAATTATGTGCTTTTCAACACACATAACATTAAGGGGACCTAATAAGCTATGAGCATACACTCTCACATGATACTCAGTGAACTTTCATTGGATGGACAAGCATTAGTGAAGAGGGCAGGATCACTGGCCACAGCTTTTAGAAGCCATCCTCAGGGGTGGAGCTGTCGCCTTCCTCTTATTGGTAGCTTCAATGGTTTGATCCCAATCCAGTAACTCCTGACTGCCCAGTCCAGTGATTCACCCAAGCCACTGCTAGTTGATGGTAAAAAGAACCACGGAATGGGAATAGCACACAAAATCTACAAGTTCTGCCTGGTTGCTTCATATAACTCTTAAACAAATTGCCACCTAACACATACAAACACAGTACTGTTCATCATACTGGATCATACTGGGAGTAGTAGTATGTCAAGAGCTCAGAAATGGCTTACTGGTAAGGCATAGATTGTACAGCAATAAAAACTAAATAGCAAAACAGTAGTTACAGTGCTAGCTGTCCAGGCCAAAAGGGGAAGAGAAAGGAAATACCATGTTTGTGATGAGATATTATCACTGTGGCTCTCTGTAAATGTGTGATTAATGTAACCTTTTGCTCCATTGGGAATTTAGCTCATGAGTTTTCTTGGAAAGAAATGCTAGTGTAGCAGTGCCATTGCTCCAAAAGTTGAGAGATCATCACCCTGCATGTTCAGTAGTTTGTGAAGCCATGTGTCATATGTGAGGATGCAATGAATCTCTCATGGCCTTGTAAGGTATTTGTTAACAGACTGGATCAGCTCCCAGCTGAAATGCTTTCAAACTATGTTTGCTAAAATAGAGTGTGAAGAAGTCCTTTTAGGTCCAGTAAAGTAGCCCTTACCTCTATCTGCTATTTACACAAGTCTACACTAGAAGAGCATTCACAGTCCACTTCAAAGGCAGACACATGAGCAGAGATAAACTGAGAATGGGGGTGTTCCTCAACCCCCCCCACAAGGAAAGTCTATAAAACTTCTTTTTTCCTCACATAATTTGTGTGGTAGTCCATTAATTTTTGCACACTTACATACATTTCAGTAAGCTGCTAAGACTCAGTGTATTTCTATCCTCCAAAGCTGTCACATTTAATGGGAACGAATTTGCTTCATTCCAGACAGCCTCACCAAATGGAAGTAAACTACCCAACATGCTTGCTGCTAAGTTTTTCATCTCAGAGTATTGATTTTAAAGCTTGTACCTATTTCTCCCAAATTAACCTTTTATTTTCTTGAGTTATATAAATAAATAATGTGAAAGAAAGCAAGTGAAATTGAAGACAGAAAAATCAACACTATTTTGAGATCCTGAGCAAACTACTCTGAGCTTTCTTCAAGGAAAAACACTTCTGTATCTCTCGTCTCATTTTGGTTTTAGATGTGTTAGTTTTACTGATTCCAATAATATTGACCTGATCAAAATTTAACTAAGATAAATTGAGAGATTGCATCATACATAATACATAAAATAAAAATGCATGAACTACTCTGCTGGAATACTTTTATTTTGATATAATTCTCTGATATTCTTTAACATGCTCATTTCAAATAAAAAAAATAAAGAATTTATAAAAAAACTCTAAACTTTGCCTCCTGTGTCTTCTATTATACCCTTAAAGAACTGATTAACAGCGCTTTATCTTGAAATAATTACTGAAATATAAACAACCTACTCAATATTATGTCTAGTGCTGCTGCAAGTTCAAACTTAGAAAAAAAATGGAGATTATATTCTCTACGTCATGCCTGATAGAAAAAAAAAATACTCTGGCAAAATTTGTTTAACCTCTTACATTTAATTCAATGATGGATCCAAAGTTTCTGCCATTTCTTATAGAACTCCAAAGTCTCTTGTCTTGCCTTTTCCAATAAAAGAACTACAGTGTCAGCTGTTGGCATTTTTCTTGTCTTTCTTTGAAGTGAGTTTTGTTACTTCAGGGCAGTATGGTGCCTGACCTGAGCTGCCCTGTATTGCCCTATGAGAACATGGCTCAGTAGAGAAGTAGGTAGGCAGTTTAATAGCTGTCTGTATCAGCAGAAGACACTGGACTATTTGAAAGGCAACCTCCCTCCCACACCATCCAACCTTGTTTTTCTTCACAAGGATATGGAGAAAAGCTGCAACCTGGGAGGGCAGGGAGAGAACATTTAAACGCTTAAACTACTTAGTGATAATTTTGAGAGGAAGCAAGAGTTCGAGAAGTAAGTGAAGGCAGAAAAAAAAAATGGGATTTACTTGACTAGTCAAGAATAGCTCACATTTTGTTATGTTTATTCTCCAAATTACCTCCTATTTTCCTGTTTGCATCGTCTCTCAGTTCTGTCTCATTTTTATGGTTACTCCCTGGTAGAGCCTGCAGCACTTTGCACAAAAGTGTCATATATGTATAATTTTACCTGTTGTCAAATGTTCTGAAAACTTTTCTTCTTCTGGCTCATTTCAGAATCACCATTTATATTTTCCTTTCTAGCGTAATTTCCAGACTTGCAACCACACTCCTATTTACATGGTTTTATACTCAGTATCCTAAGTGGGATCATGACTCCTTGTATTTGAGAACTCCTGTTCTAGGAAACACTGCAATTTAAAGGATATGTAATCATGAGGTGAAAAGAGGTAATGACAAAACTATCACTGAAAAAAGCAAGGTGTCGTGGTTTGAGGCCCCTCAAACAGGTCTGCTCACTCCCCCCTCTTTCTTCCCCAGTCCCGGGGAAATGGGAAGGAGAATCAAAAGAAAGCAACTTCCACAGGTTGAGATAAGAACAGTTTAGTAACTAAGGTATAACATAAATCACTACTGCTACCACCAGTAAT
>JASSUY010038633.1:0-11589 GCA_032466535.1 Forpus xanthops | reverse complement strand
GAGATGAGCTCTGGGGCAGAAGCTGTTCCCTATGAGGGTGCTGAGCGCTGGCACAGGGTGCCCAGAGAAGCTGTGGCAGCCCCATCCCTGCAGTGTTCAAGGCCAGGTTGGACACAGGGGCATGGAACAACCAGCATTCCCTGGCAAAGTCCACCTCCCTGCTCCAGACCATCCACACCGCCAGGACAAAGTATAAGAATTCCAATATGCCATTCAAAAACATCGATACAAAAAACATAAGGAAAGCCCCAAATACTGAATGTTCTCACAGTGCTGGTGCTAGACAGAGTGAGGAGGAGGAGGAGAAGAAAACACAGAGGAAACACAGTGCCAGGATATAAATAGTGAGGGATACAAAGGTGGCTGTTTTGACCCAGCATCAGCTGTTCCTCCGTGGCCCTCTCCCAAGTCTAAGCCAGGAGCTGACACCGGAATGGGGAACATCAAGTAGGGACCTTGGGACCCAGCCGCTGCGGCTGAAGAAAAGACAAGAAGGAAGGAAAAAAGAAACCACCATCCTGGTTACCAGCACCTCCATCCCTGCCTTCTGCTGCTCCTACGGTTTCACGCTCACCAGAACGGGGTTTGCTCCATAAATACAAGCAGCCCATGCTCAGCAGACAGGCAGTGCAATCCTGAATCCCAGCCATTTGGCTGTTTGCTGGAAGGGACACACTCATGGATCCCAGATGGAATCCGTCCTCCGGTATGCCCCGTGCCATCAGCATCTCTGCTTAGCTGCAGCACAGCTCCATCTGAAAGCGCTACAACAGCTCCAAAGCTGGTTTTAAAGCACCAATTCCTGCTGCTAGCAAACCTCCCTGCTTTGCTGTTTTGTAAGGAAACATGTTGGTATGGTGTCTGTGGGATGAGGCTTCTTCCAAAGCCTCAGGTCTCTCAAGCAGGGCTGGCTGCCCAGCACTGGTACCTCTGCCCTGTCCAAGATGTGATGCTGCTCAGAGAAGCTGCCGTCCACCCCAAAACAAGCTCTTCTCCCCCTGCATCCTCCCCAAAGAGGCTTCTCATCGACTATTGACCCCAAAACTCACAACGCCTTTGACCAGCCACCCCAGCAGCACAACCTATTGGAGTTTCAGTGATGCTTGCTGGCAACGTGGCTCACCTCTGATCCCCCACCATGGAAAAATCCAATGGGAGGTGGGAAGAGGGCCTTGGCTCGGCAAAGAACCCATCACCCTTTGGTTTGTAACTGACCACACTGTGCCACAGCCTGCTCAGGGTGACGAGCAGCTCGCAAGGGAGAGTAGAAAGAAGCCCTGGTTGACAGAGTCAAGTTCCTCGGCAGTGCAAGCGGTTTGGCTCTCTGGTTTCCACCGTGGTCTCCGCATGAGAAGAGTCTTTTGGGTTTTGGTTTGTTTGGGTTGTTTTGAATGAATAAATGGGGAAATGGATCATCAGGACCAATGGCACAAATCAAAATGATTCCGGATCAAACTGGCGGTGTCATCGAAACAACCGTAGCTTTTCACATGGAAAGCCGGACTGGAGCCTTGGAAGGAAACCCCGGGAGTCAGAGAGCAAGAGCAAGGGGAGCAAGTGGTTAACCGGGTATGCTATGCACTACTTACCTTCGAAAGTCAAATAAAACTTTCCTCTGTCAAACCAAACGAGGGAAGGCTGTTCATTCTCTGTATGGCCAGGAGTTGAAGCGGGATGGGAAAGGTTAAGGAGAGGGAGAGAGAAGGACACAGTGTGAGTCACAGAGCAGGTCATTTATCTCGCTACGGGGAGGGGGCGAGGCGCTGCAAGCTGTTCACGTGCAAGGAAAGGAGGGGCTTGAAACTCTGGTTTTGGCTTAGGAAACAGAAAGCAGAAAGCAAAGCTATGGAAGCTCAGATGGAAGAGAAATTCTGCCTGCTTGGTAAGGATTTCAGGGGGTTCTCTTTCTTTGCCTAGAGTAGAAGCAGCTTCTTGGCTCATGCACTCCAATAGGATATCCTAATTGCACTGATTTTAGGAACCATGCCCTTATCCTCATCACTTCCGGCGATGTCTCAGACAGCAGTGTTTTCCCGGTGGGATGCTGAGCCGCATGCCACACCGGCGCGCAGAATAAGTGGCAGTGAAACATAGGTGCTTTGTGTTGCGTTTCAGGACATTGCGGATAAACAGACACACTCACACAGAGCAGGAGATGCCTAGCTGGAAGTTTCCCTTTCCTATCACACCCACCAGCTCCCTGCATTCAAACTGCTTCAAGAGCCACATTGGATAACAAGTCCTGTTGAAATAACTAAGGGCAGGGGTGGAAAACGACTTTTTGAGCTGTTAAATTGACCTTTTCGAACTCAGGAGGTGATTGTGTTTCACCTCAAAGTCCTTTTTGTCACTGAGAAACTGTCATGCAAGGTGCTGTGAGTGATGGGTGCCGGGGCTCGGGGTGCCCACAGCCACCCCACTCCAAAGCCAAGATGTCTTGATAGTGCTCTGCTAATACAGTACCTGCAGGCGTCTCACAGCGCCTTTCAAACGTGGGCAGTTTGTCAATAAAAGCATCATCTTCTGATAACACAAGCAGAAGAAACGCAAAAGAAAGGAGACAAAACAAGAATGAAAAAGCGAACCCCAAATGAAATCGAGCAGCGCGTTTAACAATGGGAAGAGACAGAGAAGGGTCTTAATGAGAAAAGTAACAGGCGCTGACACAGAAATAACAGCTTCTTTCCCTACAGTGAATTATTCAGACTGCACATGCAACCACGACGAAAGCAAATCAGACCAGCACGGAGGACAAGTAAAGGGAAAGGCACTGGAACAGAAGGCCCAAGGAAGTTGTGAATGCTCCATCCCTGGCAGTGTTCAGGTTGGACACAGGGGCTTGGAGCCTCTAATGGAAGGTGTCCCTGCCTGTGGCAGGGGGTTGGAACTGGAGGAGCTTTAAGGTCTCTTCCAACCCAAACCATTCCGTGATTCTATGATTCTATGAAATAACTCTCACACACGCTCTCTGGACAAATTTCATCAGACTTTGCCATGGAAAACAAGAGATGCAGAGGTAGCGGACATGGGCCCAGCAGCAAGCAGTCTCATGGGATCTCCATAGGTCCCTGACCCACTGTTGTGCCCACAGACATCCCTGCTCCCTGCCCTGTACACCTTCTACCTTATCTTCTCTTTATTCTAAGTGACAAACCTACGGTGGGTTCTCAGCCAGCACAGCAAGGTGAGAGCTGAACGGATGCTCACCCAGCACCATTGCCCACCCTCGCCCTGGCCACCTTGGCGAGGAGAATGGGGAGATGCTTTGGCTTTCCCAGAGCAGCTCCCAAACCCCATCTCCCCCTGCCTGCCCCCCATCCAGCTTACCCCAGGGCCAAATCCTGGCAATATGGCACCCACCACTTTGTCTGCATGGAGCTGGAAAGGCAAAACATGGAGATGCTGCTCCTGGCTGCCATGTTCAGTGTCCATCTGCCATGGGTGACCCCAGAGCTCTGATTTCATCTCTCTACCAAGGAAAGCCCCAACAGAAGTGATAGGAGCCATGAGGCCAGTGGACACAGCTTCTTACCTGCTCTGAATGCATCAACCCCCACTGCTCAGGGTGGGTTTGTCATTAAAAACATCAAGCAGCGATTGTTGTTCACAAAAATATATGTGTTAGAGAGAAAATCAATAGATTTTAACCCGAGAGCAGGACCTGTCACCTGCTCAGCCTACAGAACCAGCACACAACCCCCATTGCCTCCTGAAGACCCCGCAGACATCCCTGTCCTCAGCCTGGCTGCTCTCATCGACCAAAATCATGTTCATTACCATGCCAAGGCCACCAACAGCCCCACCAACAGCAGCCAGGACACTGGGCACAGACAGGACCAACACACCAGGGATGCTTGGGGCTGGCCAGCCCCTCGCCCGAGATGCTTCCTTTTCCCCACAGCACGCTGTGACGGTGACGGACAGCCAGCAAACAGGTACAAGCATCTACAACACCTCGAGAGTGAAGCAAACAACAGGACGGAGACGCAGGTCGGACACTCCAGTAAACCTACAGGGAGGGTTTGGATGGACACCATGGGGATGGCATCCACTGCACGGCGCATGGAGCTGGGTGGTGATGCCACTGCTCTCCATGGCTCATAAGGTGACAGCAATGGGACATACTGCAGCCAGGACCATGGCTGAGCACACACAACCACCAGCCTGGTTCGGCTTCTCAGAGGGCTGGGGTTCCAGCTCCCCATATGGAGCCCATCAGCCAGCCCTCACCAGTGATGGACTGCAGAGCTCCTTCCCCACCACGCAAACCAGGAGCGCTCATCACAGGAGACATGGAAAGGAAAGAAAAGGAGGAAGGTGTTCCTGGAAGATGGAGCTGCGGGAAGTAAGGGGCAGCAGGGCTGGCAGCCGGGTGGGATGGCAGGGATGGAGGAGAATGGAGCGCCAGCAGCCAGGACAGAGGGGATGGAAGGGATAGAGCGGTTGGAAGGGATGGAAGGGAAGCACAGGGGGGGCCCAGCATATGGAGCCTGGGAGCTGCCAGCCAGACTTCATTCACGTTTCTTGTTTCAGGCCCCAGCAAGGGGCTTAGAGGGCTTTGACAAAATCCATGTCTTTCAGGACATTACTCCAAAAGAAAACTACAGCACTTGTATGCATCCAGACAACGGTTTGGAAGGGCCTCTTCCAAGACCCATTCCCCACTGCCACTTTAAGGGGAGGTTTGAATTTAGGTCATTCAAAGAGGTATTAGATGGCTCCTGGATTCCAAGGTCTGGCTTCCAGCCCCCCTCCCATCCAGGCACAAGCATCCCCCCCAAAAAAAAGCTTATTTTGACCAAATGTACAGACCGTAATCACAATGTATATTGTATTTCACTTGGTGACGACCTCTACCTTCACCAAACAGCCATTTTTCCCAACCTTTGGAGCTGCCACTGAGCAAGCTTCCCTAGCAGCATCACGCTCCTGACACATCACAGGCCCCTCAAATCCCCCTTTGCGTTTAAAAGCCTGATGAAAGCTAATGAATGTCAACCCAAAGAACCATCCTGAAGGACATTCAGAGGTAGGAAAGGGGAAAGAACAGCAGTGCTGTATGTGTTTACCAACGGTGGGAGTGGTGGCTGCACTCAGGGAATTGGTGGAAGATATGGAAGAAGTACTTTCAGCCCGGGCTAAAGGTGCTATCGGAGGAGGGCTGGAGGAGTGAATAGGAGGGCTAAAAGGCCTGGACTGTAGAGAAACATAAAATAACAGCAGGTTAAAGGAAATACGCACAGTAACATAGCATCAAACAAACAGAAGCTTTCGCATCGAGCTGTAACCCTCTGTGCACCTCCAGGCCCACCCGTACCACTGGCATCCCAGAGCAGCCCCACTGGGTTAGTGCAAGCCTGGACACCTCTACTTCTTTTAGTGCCAATGGTGTTTTAAACTGGACCTAGAAAACTGCCAGGTGACTCCCAGCATCTTGTGGGTCTGGGGTTTGAAGTGCCCATCCCACCAAGGATGGGAATTCCATGGCCATTGAATGGATTGAATGCACTTAGCATTGAGAAGGGAGCAGTGCTCATCACGTGCCAGCTCACCAAGGAGCAGCTATTTGTGTCCTTAAGGATCCTGTGTGGATTCAAGGCCAGGTTGGACACAGGGCTTGGAGCAAGCTGCTCTATGGAAGGTGTCCCTGCCCGTGGCAGGGGTTGGAGTGCTTTAAGGCTCCTTCCAACACAAACCAGGCTGGGATTCTGTGATACCTTTATATCTATAAACACTCCACAACTCACCTGAAGCAGTGTGGACAGCACCCAACAGCCCAGCCAGCCCATTATGGTGATGGTCACCCCTTCCCTAGCCCCCTTCCCAGCACAGCCAGACCTGGCTTGCTCTGCTCCATTACCCAGGCTGGGAATGGAGCCCCACCGCCCCTCCTGATGCACAGCACACTCCTGCCCATGAACATACCACATCGGTGACAGCAGGCTTGCCGGGGGGCAGCTTGGGCCGGGACGGGGGCCGGGGTGGTGGCGGTGGTGGGGTGCTGCAGGTAGCCAGTGGTGTGCCGGGGCGAGCAGGGGATGAGGAACCTGCAATAGAGGAGAGCTGTGAGTGCACTGCAGGCTGACCCAGAGCTGCCCACCCCATGCACATCTGCGTGGAGCAGAGGTGTCCCCCCCCGGAGTTGGTGTGGGTGCTCACACGTGCCTGCACACGCTTCCATGGATCATTGCTCCACACCATCAGCATAGAGAATTGCTTTTTGGCGGATTTCTCACAGGGAATGCCTATCTGTGCCAGGTACCTGATTCCCTCAGCCAGCATCCCTATGCAAAAGTAATGGAAGAATCTTATGGCTTTCCTGAAAAGGATCCTTCACCCTTGCAGCAACTGATGCCCCAGCTCCTGGGGCGGCAAGGTCAGTGAGGAGGGTCAGTGCCCAACCATGGCAATGAGGGGTCCTGGTGAGAGGGGTAAAGCTTTGCCTGAACAAAGAAGAGCAGAAGAGCAAGGGTACCAGGTTTTCTGGGAGCTTAATGTGTTTTCCAGCCCTCAGGAAGAGTTTTAGAGAAGAGGGTGCTGCTGTTGGGATTCATGTGGTTACCAACAGCCACTGCCTTGCTGCAAAGGGGAACTTTCTGCAGTCAAATAGAAGCGTTATCCGATGCTGAAGAGGATGCTCAGCACATTGCTTTGCTCCAGGCACAGCAGTTTCCCCTGTGGAAGTTCAGACAGTAAATCCTGGCTGTTCACTTGCACAACTCCAGAATTCAAACCTCATTTATTTAGAATCCTAACTTGGGAACCAGAGTGTTATTTTTCCCTTCCTTATTCAATCATAGAATAATTCGGGTTGGAAAGGACCTTAAGTTCCAACCCCCCTGCCATGGGCAGGGACACCTCCCACTAAACCATGTCACCCAAGGCTCTGTCCAACCTGGCCTTGAACACCACCAGCGATGGAGCATTCACGACTTCCCTGGGCAACACATTCCATTCTTACAGTAAAGAGCTTCCTCCTTACATCCAATCTAAACTTCCCCTGTTTAAGTTTGAACCTGTTGTCCTATCACTCCAGTCCCTAATGGAGTCCCTCCTCAGCATCCTTACAAGCCTCCTTCAGATACTGGAAGCTGCTATGAGATCTAATCCCAATAAAAGCCTGGCAGAACAGGAATTACTCAGGGAAAGAAACTATCAGCACTGTATGAGTGTCAGGAGTTGGAGGCTTCAAAGGTGCACTTTGCTTCAGCTCAGAAGCAGACACCAGCTTTCATGCAGGGAGGTTTAGTCTTCAGGTACTGAAGGTCCCTGGGAGACCCACATATGTACCTCTAGATGTTCTCTACAACAAGAAACTGTGGCAGCAGGTTGTAAACCAGCATGAATCAGAAGCTGGGCATGGAGCAACATCTGCTAGTGGAAATCGTCCATACCCATGGGAAGCAGTTGGAGGTGGATGAGCTTTAAGGTCCCTTCCAACCCAAACCATACTATGATGGTTTTGTGCTGGTCCCCAGCCCTTGGTGACACCCAGGAGCCCAGGCTCCCATGGGACATGAAGGCAGGAAGGTGTCCTAGGATGGTTCTGCCCCATGGCACGTGAAAGCCCAGGGAAGGGTGCTGAGGGCAGGAGGGGGAAGGTGCTGGTCCCACACTGTGCAACCAGACTGGCTGCCGCAGGATGCAGCTTTCCAAAGATTTCCATGATTTTTATAGGGGATGTCAATGCTGCATCTTCGGACCTGCTGTCCTGGGTAAGGCTGAGGTGGGAGTGGGCTGCAAAGCATGCCAGACAGGAGATGGTTCCCGGGGAAGACACATGGATCCTCCCAGACAGGCAGTGCTGCCTCGCCAGCTGGGTTTTCTCCATCCATCCGGAGCCACCGGCACATCTGCATCCTGCAGGTCTCTGCTCACACATGGCACTGACTCACTTGGCATGGAGGTGGGAAGAAGCTTGCTCTTTCCTGCTGCCAATTCCTGGAGAAGTCCCAGCTCCAACCAGTGCCCCCGCAGCCAATCCCTGTGCAGACCCCACTCACCCACCCAGCACAGGAAAGCCACCACCGCTGAAGCAAAGCCACACTTGCAGCAGCACAGCCACACTCAGGGGGATGGCCACTGCACCCTATGTACCCCTGTGGAGGTGGAAACCCCCCAAAGCAATGGCATGGCCTTCAAGCTCGCATGAGACAAGTGACAGTGGTTGGATGCCCAACACACACATCACCTCCCATCACTGCCTGCATGGATCCACAGGGGGAATCCTCCAGAAAACAACCTTTCATGGACGCAGCATTGCTGGTGCGGGTGGGATTTGCACATCACCACTGGTACAGAAAGGGCCCTGGGGTCAGCCTCTAGTGACACGATCAGGTTGCACCTCCTCAAGCACTGTGGGCACTGTGTAAGCTGACCCTCGTAAGCTCCTTTGCCCTGATGGGCACACAGGCATCCATAATTCAGCAGGTGAAGCCAGGCAGCCAGCACATGCTGCCCCTGTGAGAGGTTCACCCTGGATGCTGTTCCTCCAGAGCTGGATGGGCACCCAAGCTCTCAGTTGAGTGAGATGGGCACCATTCAGACCTCTGCCACCTCTGAGTTATTTGGTGTCTACCACCCTGGGGTGATGATATGCAGTGTTCTGTCCATCTGCAATGGATTTATACCCCCCTTGGTCTGAGGCTTGCTCAGAACATTCACCTGACACGTTTCCACCTATGTTTACTCTGAAGCCTACTGAGGATGGAGCTGCAGCAACGGCCAAATTCTGCATGGTGGGGGTTATGTGCATAGCAAAAGTGGGAAGGACAGCTTGGGGAAGCTTTGGGAAAGGGCTGTCAGACCCATCCGACCCTCAGACACGCAGCAAGGAGCAAGGGAGAGGAGGACACAGGAGGCAGAGCGCAGACGTTGGACGTGGAAGCACGAGACGGCTGGATGGGAGCACGGCGCCGGGCACAGGCACAACCAGGTGGGAAGGGGATGACGGATGTGGTCACGGCCACCCCAAAGCACAACCAAGGCCACGGGACGTACCGCTGGTGCTGCCCGTGCCGCTGCTGCCGCCCGGTCCTGGTGAGGAGACCACCGCACGGTAGGTGGGAGGCGGAGGGGGAGGTGGGGTCGCTCTTTGTCCCAGCCCAAAATCTTTGGGAGAGGCCACCGGCTCCAAGTTCTCCTCCTTAAGGTGCTCGGAGACCTTCTTGGGAACCTCTTCCAGATGGAGCGGCGAGGGGAGCGGGCGCGAGGGCTCTGGTGCTGGAGCACCAGCAGGGCTGCCCGCTGCCGGGGACCCCGCTTTGTCCCGGGGTGTCCGCTCCGGAGTTGTGTTTTCCGGGGACTGATCGGAAAAATTGACCCACTTGTCTCCTGCGTTAACAGCAGCAGACCTGGGGGAGAGCACGGGGCCAAAGATGCTGTCCAAGTCATTGATGGACGGGAGTTTGTCACCTTTGAGCTCTGCTGCTGTCTGGTCCCCTCCTGTGGTCAAAGTAGTTGATTTTACACTTAGCATGAACCGAGAGCGCTGTGGTCATACTTTTCTCTGTGGGGCTCTACATCAGCTACTTCCTACAGGAGATGCTTTAAACCACTGTTTCTTATAAGCTGCCAGGGAATATAATTCATGTGCAAGGAAGTTTCTACATCACATCATGTGCCACGCAGAATGGACCACGCTGGACTGAAATACATACACTGCATGAGAGAGCATGCACCCCGAGGCAAGACTTCCTCCTCCTCATCACTTCACACGCAACAGTCCCATATCCTCCCAAAGCTCAGAGCTGGCTCTCAACCTTTGTTCTGTATCATCCAAATGATATTGCTGCATCATTATCATCACTGAATTATCAGCAGATATTAAACTCACGCACTCAGCTCTCGCACACTCCACTCAATATATCTATTTATAAACACACACATCCAAATATATCTGTTTAGGCATGCTGCCTTGACACTCTCAAGAACTAGGACTGGGCATGCAGTGCAGGGAAGCAGACAAGGGGTATGTATTTCAGTTGCAAGCAGCAGCAGATAAGGGTATTTTAGGGCCCTGCTCACTACCACACATTGTTGCTCCTATCCAACTTCCTAACCAACACAGAGACGGGGCTCATGAGCAAAGTGCTACACATCCAGAGGAGGGAGATCCTCCTTCCTTTCTTTGGTGCCCTGCTTTCTTGCATTTACATTCCCCAAGGGCTGCACCTTGGGGAGCTGACACCAGGAAAGCTGCCCACTGCTTTGTGTTGCACAGACTGAATGGAAGGATGGAGTGAGGACTGCGGCCCTGCTACAGCCATGTGCATATGGATAACACTAACATGCCCTCTGGGCAACTTGTGTTGGCATCCCACCCCAGTTCCTGCATTGGGGGGAGCCATCTGCTTTCCACATTGAAGGGATAAAATGCAGTCTTGCTAAGACAAGGGGAAAGAGACTTCTGCTGCTTGCTCTGCTTGATGCACAGGCTGTTGTGTGCAGCAAACCAGACCCCAGCAAATAACCCACAACACATGGCTGGGCATCACGTCTGCTCTGGTTGATGTCTGTAGAACACTCTGCCAGCCTGGCTGCTTACATACACAGGCAAATCAAGCCATGGGAGCATGAATGAAATCCTGACAGAAAGAGCAGTCAGCTCAGAGCAGGGGATTTCTTCATGGTGATGGTGATGACACCCCGAGGTGCTCAGTACATGTGGGTGCAGTGAGATGGTCTGTACCCATACAGTGCCCTACACAAAGACTGAGAACAGCCCTTGCTTCCCCAAACCAGCCCCTCCAGCACCCTGCCAGCAACATGAATTATATGCTTATAAGCACTTGATGTCCTATTGCAGTGTTCATCATCTTTCAAACCCTTCTTTCAGTGTCCTTGGTTCCAGGTTTCCTTCTTTCTCCCAGCCCCAGGGAGCTTTTCCCACTGTCCCTGAGAGCACTAGGAATTTGGGAAGGCAGGCACTGCATACCTTGTTATTTCATAAGCAGATTGCACAGTGCTGCTCCAAGGAGTAACAGTGCTCTACATATTCCCAATTTTGAGCGGGACTTTAAGGCTAATGTTGCATTTCATTTCTAGAAATGAGACCTATCTCAAAGGCACCGGGGAAGAGAGAACATTAACTTCACCAGTATGACACCAAACTGGGTGTTAAAGGCATCTCTGCACCGATCCTAAAGCATCACCCGGACTGCAGCATCCGTTGAAGTACCACGGATGCGAAGGAAGGGGTAAATCTGCATCAGAAACTCAGGCACAGGAGCACTACTCCCTCCTCTCCCCCAAGAGCAGGCCCTGGATCAGGCTTCCAGGGCTGTGGAATGGCACAGAGCACAGTGCTGAGCTTTTACCTATTCCCACTGTCAGAGGAGAGCCGGTGCGTGGCGGCGTGGCCGGGATGTTTTTCGGTGGGAGCGGTGGCGGTGCTGCAAAAAGAGCAGAGAGAGGGAAAGATGCAGTGAGGGCGCATTGGGAATCATGGAATCCTATAATGGATTGGGTTGGGAGGGACCTTAAAGCTCCTCCAGCTCCAACCCCTGCCATGGGGACACCTTCCATAGAGCAGCTTGCTCCAAGCCCTGTGTCCAACCTGGCCTTGAGCACTGCAGGGATGGGGCAGCC
>JASSUY010038632.1:0-14191 GCA_032466535.1 Forpus xanthops | reverse complement strand
TTTATATCGGGTATAAGGAAGAAATTCTTTACTGTAAGGGTGGTGAGGCACTGGAATGGGCTGCCCAAGAAGCTGTGAATGCTCCATCCCTGGCAGTGCTCCACCCCTGGCAGGGGCTTGGAACTGGCTGATCTTAAGGTCCTTTCCAACCCTAACTATTCTATGATTTTATTTAGAAGTCATGCATATCTGGCTTTTAGGTACATGGTTTAGTGGTAGCCTTGGCAGTGTTACATTAACAGTTGGACTTGATGACCTTTCCCAACCTAAATGCTTTCATGGGTCTATGAAAGAAGTCAGCTTTCTCCTGCAGAGGCAGGCAAGACAGGTCTCCACCTCTTCCAGGCTCCTCAGGACTTTATGAACGTGCCAAGGAATGTGAGCTACAGTACTGTCAGTGGCTTAGGCAATAGAAGCTTGTGGCTAGGGCAGATACTTGCAGTTAGAACAGCCTCAAGAGCTTTACTGCACTAGAAATTCCCTGTTCTATGTCCTACCTTCTCCTTTGGTAGCAATGCTGGGGTCCAAACACAGCAATCAGTGAAGCACCAAGATTAGGGTAGTGCACAGGGAGCTCTAGGGGAATTGCTACTGCAGTGTAACTCTGGGACTAAAAGAGGCCTGGTTTTACTACATCATTAGCCGAGGAGATGCTTGCATTAGCCACCAGCAAGCCGCAGAGCTCACTTCTCCCTCAAGCTCTCAGAGGTTTTCATCGATGGGATCTCTTGTTTTATACCAAATCCTCCATGGGAGTTGGAAGGGAGGAGAAACCCACTCAGAGGCAGTGGAGGAGCTGCAAGTACTCGACTCAAAGCATCCCCAGAATTTGCTACCTGTTCCCTTCCCCAGCCAAGTCAGACTTACTCTAGAAAGCTGTAACAGGAGCAGCCACAGCTTTCCTAAACACAAGCTGCTGTTCTCCACCTACCTCCTCTTTGCTGGTATACTCCACGATTTCTGTACACAGGTTGCTGCATTTGATGGTGCCCAGGTTCTGCTGGTTGCTCTTCCTGTTGCAGGAGTCTTTGTAGAGCATGTAGGGTGTGCCGGTCTCGGTCTGCGACTCAATGATGGAGTACCAGAGCTGTTGGGCCTTCACCACCCTGCGCACACGGCCCTGCTTCTCATAGCTGCAACAGAACCATGGAGTCATGGAATCAACCAGGCTGGAAAGACCTTCAAGATCAGCAACTTCAACTCTTACCCCAAGGCCACCACTAACCCATGCAAGTGAGGGCTACACGATGTGTGAGCATTTGCAGGGACAGCGACTCCAGCATTGCTCTGGGCAGCCTGTTACAATGCCTGAGCACCCTTTGGGGAAGGAATTGTTCCTCATCTCCATTTACACCTGCCCTGATGCAGCTTGAGGCCATTTCCTCTTGTCTCATCCCTTGGTCCTTAGGAGCAGAGACTAGTCATAGAATCACAGAATCATAGAAAAGTTAAGGTTGGAAAGGACCTTAAGATTATCCAGTTCCAACCCCCCTGCCATGGGCAAGGACACTTCACACTAAACCATGGCACCCAAGTCTCTGTCCAACCTGGCCTTGGACACTGCCAAGGTGGAGCATTTGTAACTTCCCTGGGCAACCCACTCCAGTGCCTCAGCACCCTCACAGTAAAGAATTTCTTCCTGATATCCAATCTAAACTTCCCCTGTTTAAGCCTGAACCTGTCTCTTGTCCTCTCACTACAGTCCCTAATGAAGAGTCCCTCCCCAGCATCACCTCCTGGCTCTGTCCTTGTTTCAGTTAGTTGTAGGGCATATATTGCTTAATAATTCCAGGCTCTCCAAAATAGGAGTGAAAGACAATCATCAACTCAACATCAGGTTCTCAAGCAGGCAAGACCCCATTCACTCATGAGCTAGCCAGGAGTGATAACAGCAGGGGAGCAAGACTGTCCTTGTCTAAAGGGAACAAATCTTCCATTACAACTAGCTCAAAGCAAAGCTAATGACTGCTGTAAACGGGGAGCACTTCAGAATTTCCTTCTAAGAAGCTAAAACAATCATTCACACACAGTTTTATCTTGAGCAGGTCCCAGTCTGGAGCAAATAGTGAGCAGACATCGTCCATCTTTGTCCATTTATCAATCCAGTAACAGAACTCACTGACCAACACCACAAACCCATGCTTTGGCTCCCAGATACCACATACCAAGGGCATCCTTTTGAACAAGTGGACACCGCTTCAAAGTCTATTCACGCTTCTTACCTCTCATAGAGCTTCTCAAATTCCTCTCCCCAGACCTCATCTAGGCCAGGACACTCATTTGGACACATTAAGGACCAGTCCTGTAGGAAGGAAGAACAGTCAGAGAAAGCCTTCAGCCATCTGAACTTCATCAGCAGACCCTGCTGCAAAGAGGAACATGCCAACTTCCCATCCCAAAAAACTGGAACCAATTCTACCAGCAGACATGGCGAAGGGATTTATCAGATGAGACAGTATATTTAAAATGTCATTATATGGGTATTGGTGACCAAACTGCACTTTCTATCCTGAAATGTCTGGTTCTGAGATATAACCCATTGTAAATACAAGCAGTCATGTGAAGACTGAGAAGAACTGAAGCTTTAATGAAAGTCCAGAGTAAATTCGGTGTAATAGTGTAACAACACAAGTCATAGGCTGGAAGATCAAGCACTGCAGCAAAGCATCCCACTGGAGTTCTCCAACTCCACTCTCCACCTGCACAGCCTAGCTCTAAAATAAGGTGAAGCAGCTCTTCTGGGCAGTTCCTCTGCTGTTAGGAAGATGGAGCTGCAGCCCTGCATGAAGCTCATCCTAGGGCTGGTCCCATTTCTCCAGTAACAGACCTCTCCTGCACCAACAAAGCTTCTTACCTGGTTGGTTTCAACTCGCTTCATGAAGAGATCAGGAATCCAAAGCGCAAAGAAAAGGTCTCTGGCACGTTGCTCTTCTTTCCCAGTGTTCTTCTTCAAGTCCAGAAACTCAAAGATGTCCAAATGCCAGGGCTCCAGGTAGATGGCAAAAGCCCCAGGTCTCTGAGAGGTAAAACGTGATAAAATCAGGACAAACTGCCTTGAAGATAAAATCTCCTGCTCTGCTCCTGAGTGCATCCAACAGCCTAAACTAACTGGAGCTTTATAGTGTCAATAATGCCATTTCAAGATGCTTTTTTGCCCCACAGTTGCTCTCACTATTGGAACTGGGCCATGTCACCGGTTCCAGACTCTCAATAAAAGTGATTTAGTACCACAACTGTATTTCCTTTGTGTAAACAGGAGCTTGACAATCACAGATTTACTGTGTCATGCCTCCACAGACCTCTGGACTATGTGGAGACAAAGGATCAAGAAGTTTCCTACAGTCTTGCCCCTTAATCCATGAGAGGCTGTTCAAAGAGTAACTAATACCCAGTGCAAGAGGCTGCTCTGGCATGCACCCATCAAGCAGCAAGAGACAGACCTGCATGACAAACTGCATAGTGAAAGAGGAACACTAAATTATGAAGGGGCAAAATACTCTATTTTGATGTGCCATTTACAACCACTTCACCAGCTCACTGATGCCACTGGGTCAATCTTCCACAGATGAGGATCTTCCCCCTCTGACCCAAGGCTCCCTTTTTGACCCTAATGTAACAACAGTACCTTGTTTCCTCCTTGATCCACGTAGCGAGCAGTGTTGTTGTAGACCCTCAGCATTGGAACAAGCCCATTAGAATTCCCATTTGTCTGCAGAGACACAGGAAAACCATCAATACTGAAAAGCATCTGCCTGAAGAGATGGGCCTACATTTCCTTGCTGCCTCTCAGCAGTCTGCAAAGCTCCTGTACTGAAAGCCAGGAACACACCACCCCAATCAGTTACGTGGCAGTCCCTTCCCTTGCCTGGTTTTACAGACAAAACTGGATATATTTGCTACTGGTCTTAAGAGTTAATCAAATGTAGCTCCTAAGTTCTTTCCTCTGCATTAGGTAACGTAAAGCCATGCAGAGGTTACATACACTGTAACAGAAACACCAAACACACAGCCACAGATCTCAGAACCACAGGAGGGTTTGGGCTGAAGGGAACTTAAAGCTCCTGCAGCTCCAATTCCCTGCCACGGGCAGGTACACCTTCCACTAGAGCAGGCTGCTCCAAACCCCGTCCAGCCTGACCTGAACACTGCCAAGGATGGGACAGCCACAGCTTCACTGATGATCTCAAGCACTCAGACATACAAAAAGGTGAAGGGCTAATGCACGAGTTTCTGAGCACACTCCCAGGTTGCTAGTACATTAGGAAGTGGGAATTGTCTGATCAAACAGTAGGCTAAGATCCTCTTTTTGGAAGGACTTCTGTTAGGCAGCCAGCACACCACAGAAATCCAACCTTTTTGACTAAGAACATGCTGAAAAGAGAAGACTAACTGCTGTGTTCAACTGAGTCAGTAAAAGCTGCATTGATTTGGCAACTGAAGAACAGACATGTACTGAAAGCAGAAGGTTAACCTCTGCTGGGAGCACCACCTGCACACCTACCCCAGCAATATAGCTGCCTGTGGCTCGGATACAGCTCACAGCGAGGCCAATCCCACCAGCAGACTTTGAGATAAGTGCACATTGCTTCAGAGTGTCGTAGATCCCCTCAATGCTGTCATCCTTCATGCACAGCAGGAAACAACTGATGAAAACAAACAGCTTTAGCATACAAAGGTTAAACCAGAAAGAAGTATTTCACAAGGGCTGCAGAAAACCAAGGGTGAACACTGATTCTTTATCATGCTACATAAAGCAAACAGATAAAGCAAAACCACAGACTGCAAAGTGGAATAAAGAACAGGTTTAGATAACATCCTGAGCAACAGCTGTAATACTTGTATCTGTTATCAAAGCAAAACAGTTTTAAATCATATCAGTTACACTTGCCACCCTTAGCATGTGTTACGAAACAATTACCAGGATTCATTTGGTCATCTACAAAACACTAGGCACTAAGTAACTTTCAAATGGAAGTATTTCCATTAGCTTTAGAAGCTTACAGAAACCTGCGTGGTTTTCCCCAAAGACAACACCAAATATCAGGTTAAATTTGACAGCAGCTTCTCAAACCTTCATCAATCAACCTCAGAAGCACAGCTGCTATTTGTGAAAGCATTTCATTGACTAGACCCAATCTGCAGAACTTTCTCTTCACCCTATTATGCATGAAGCAAACCTGGAAGCCCATGGTACCTGGAAAGCTGGGGCCGGTTGGTGCCTGCATTGAACAGCGTGGGGGAAGCATGAGTAAACCACCTCTCAGAGAGCAGGTTGTACGTTTCTATTGCAGCCTCTATGTCATTCTTGTGGATCCCCACTGACACCCTCATCAGCATGTGTTGCGGACGCTCAGCAACTAAAGACAAAGGAGAAAAAACAATGTCAGTGTGACATTTACATTAGTACAGATGTGGAGGCTGTAGCAATAAGCTACAAACAGTGTGCAATGGGCCACTTGAGAGCCGTGGCTTTCATAGAACCAAAGTAATTCAGGTTGGAAGGAGCTTCAGGACTCCAGTCCAAGCTCCTGCTCAAAGAAGAGTCAGCTGAGAGAATCAGAGCAGCTTGCTCAGGACTTGATCCAGTTTGGCTCTGAAGAGCTCCAAGGATGGGCGTCAAACCACGACAATGGGGCCTGAGTGACCCTCTCAACAACCTGCTCATGGGAGCGAAAACAAAATCCACCTGTATCAACAGTTAGAATCCAATCAAATGCCTAATCCAGCATCCAATTGCTCTCCAGGTTTATTATGTTAAGCTGACAGAGGGGAGATTTAGATTAGGTATTAGGAGAGATTTCTTCCCTGGGCAGCTGGTGAGGCCCTGGCACAGGGTGCCCAATAAGTGATAAATGCCCCATCCCTGGCAGTGTTCAAGGCCAGGTTGGACACAGGGGCTTGGAGCTGCTCCAGAGGAAGATGTCCCTGCCCTTGGGATTCTGTGATATTACAACTATCCTCTCACCCTCCTGGTGTCCCTGTCACACTAGGGCCTGCAATAGCTGGTGCTGACAGCACAGTAGCTTATGCAACTTTAAATTTGTTATGAAGTGCTTAGCATTAGGGAACACGTTATCAGACGGACAGGAACTCCTTCATCTTCTAAATCCCTGGTTACAGGCAGCTTTCAAATCACCGGTGTCCTTAACACAGAAGTGTGGACACACAGTGCGCCAGGTCACACTGCCATCATTTGGAACACCCAAACATGCCTGAGTGCTGCTCTTCATGCAAGCACAGCACTGCCACCAAACCCCATCAGAGTCCCGGCCTAAGAAAAGAAGTTGTACGTGCCCAGAGAACACCCACTATAAACATATAGCTGCTTTTCAAAGCAGAGTTTCCATTGGAATGCCTTATGGAAACCTCTGAGGTTGCCTTTTTATCCCCTCAAGCCTTGCTCTGAGCTGTGGTCTTGACTTTTAAACCACAGAATCCCATTGGAAGGGACCTCAAAAATCATCCGGTCCAAGCTTTCCAGGCAAAGCATGACCTAGACTAGATGGCCCAGCACCCTGTCCAGCCAAAACAGATAATACTTGAAGTTGATAGAGACAGTTCTTACCTTTTGAGTTGATTTTCAGCAGGTAAGAACGTTCTAGGGTCTTTAAAAAGAGAGAATGCATTTAGGAGACATGCAGTCTGACACAAATCCTATTAATTAACCCCAAACTTGAGCATCTTCATGCTCCTTATCCCAGGCTTCAACAGAAGCACCAACCCTGCACTCCACTCCTTGCAAATGGCACAGCAGATGAGGTGACTATCGACTAAGCCAGAAGTCCACTGTAGGATTCCCAGTTCTCTGCTTTGGATTCTGGAACAGCAGCGGAGCACCCGGACACAAGGCTCAGCCCTGCCTCTCAACCCACAGCGAGTGAAAGCGCAAAGAGTGCTTGTTCCCCACAACCCCAAATGTGGCAGCTCCACCATGACGATGCTTTCCAGAAAACCACATCACAGTCTGGGTGTTGAACACCCAAACGACAAATATGGCAAGACTACAGCTACAGCAGCTGCCTTTGAAGCTTGTTCCCAATGGACTACAGCAGTAATTACAGGAGGGAATGTCAGGAATTGTTTGTCTATACAAATACAAAACATGCCCCTTCAAGGTCCCCTCTTTCCACCCTTGCTTATGCTGCTTCTGCAGCTGCTCTGCTCTTACACCCTCTAGTTGTTTCCTCATTGCAAACTACTTCCCCCAGCCAGAAGGCACCACGTTAGGCACACTGGTGGCAAGTCCTGGCAAAGCCCCCCAGCTCCTGCAGAGAACTACCAGAACCATCTGAAGCAGGCAGTGTTGTGGACTGGAGACATGCTCTCCAGAGACCCCACTGTGTCACCCCTAAAGTAACTCAGCAGAACACAGTCTGTCTGAGAGAGCAGGAGGAGCAGATGGTGGGGGCACAACAGCCTGGGGGAGTTTCCAGCAGGGTGGAAGATGACAGAGGCTGAGTGTGGGATGACACTGACAAAGCTGCTCCACAACACAATGGGGGAAACAAAAAGAATCCCTTTTTTGGTTTCTTCAGAATCACATTATTCCCAAGAGGAATGGCACGAGCTGGGAAGCTTTCACCAACTGTCAGTGCCGGCTGCACAGCTAAGAGCCCAGCAGCTACATTACAGCAGTCAAGGGCATACAATGAAGCCAACAAGTACATGATTCATCCACAGAGCCACTGCTCTGTGCAGGCAGTCTTGGCTTTTATCAAACCCACTGACGCCCCACCTAATCCAGTGCCCTGCTTGCTCAAATCTAGATGTTTCCATTGTTCTCAAAGGACTCAGCTCCAGAACAACATCAAAACAGCACCCTTGGTTATTATGAATAAGATGCTTTTTACCTTAAACCCAAAGTAGTTGTAGGAGAAGTCTCTGTCATAGATAATGGCAGAATTCAGGCGCTGAGAGAAAATAACACAGAGAAGAAGTTACATTTACAATCAGGAGGTTTGTACCTCACTTTAGGGTGTAACACTGTCATTGTTGGGCACTCGTGGCCTCACAGCTCTAGTGAAACTGACAGCAGCTCAGAGGAATAAAGGAGGGAAAAGCTGGAAACAACTGCACAGTTTTAACAGTTATTCCCAAGTACAATGCACAACTGTTGGCTCCATTTACTGAAGTCCAGCTAGACACCAAGAAACACGACATAGAATCAAAGTCCAAGGAACTGTGCCTATACACATATAGAGAAACAAGGGTGACCTCCCCATCAGAACAAGCTGAAACCAGAGCCCACAGCTCAGGTCTCCATTCCATGCTCCCAGAAGAGGCTGCTACAGCAAAAGGTGCTTTTTGCCAATTTCTTGAGTTTGGCTGATCATGACTATGAGGATTCTGCTCTGCTGAGACCCCACTTGCAGCATTGTGTGCAATTCTGGTGTCCTCAACACAAAAAGGACATGGAACTGTTGGAGCAAGTCCAGAGGAGGCCACGAGGATGATCAGGGGCTGGAGCACCATAGTGTCCCAAACCATGACAGGGGGTTGGAAATGGATGATCTTAAGGTCACTTCAACCCAAACCATCTGAGAAAATAGATTCTGCTGCAGAAACACCCTTACATGAAGAAATTCCTGCATCCTCTCTTTTAAACTCTGAGGATGGAGCAGTTCTCCCTGCACTGGTTTCTGCATTGGCGTTTTGTCCTCAACCAAACATGGCTTGCTTAAAAATACGAGAAATCAATTATCTGAACCACTTCATTGAGTGTTTAAAACTCAGAAGTGAAATAAGAAGTTACATACATCTTTGTTGGCCAAGACTATGTCCAGAGTTTCTTTGGAGACCATTGGCGAGTGCTTCCCGTTGTGAGGGTTTATGTAGTTGTAGAGATCATCCATCACATCTGCAACAGAAAGGGGATTAGAAAGAGGGACATCCACAGACCTGCACATGCATCACCTGTCATCTTGTTTCAAGGGCAGCAGAAACCACCCCCTAAAATAATCCCCTCCAGCTCTACAAACACACAACTTCTACCTGCTCACTACTGTTAACCTTAAAAATGCACTTCCCTTAGAAGGGTTTTTATAGTTTAAACACATAATAAATGGGAAAGAAAGTGGGTGCAACCTAATGTCTATCAGTTGCATTATTCATCAATCTATTTATACAGACACTTTTCACAAAATAGGCCATTTCATTTTGTGTCACATCCCTAAAACTCAGTTTTTTTCACTTCCATGGCATTTTTAGTTAGCCTGGGTACTGAGTAACTCCTGCATAAGAAAGAGATTTCCATATTTATATCCTCTAGACCTCCCACTCTCTTTCTGATTATTGCTATACAAGGGCATGTAGTGAAAGGCCATGGGGAATGGCTTTAACATGCCCGAGGGAAGACTGAGATGAGTTCTTAGGCAGAAGCTCTTCCCCGTGAGGGTGCTGAGGCGCTGGCACAGGGTGCCCAGAGAAGCTGTGGCTGCCCCATCCCTGGCGGTGTTGAAGGCCAGGTTGGACACAGGGGCTTGGAGCAAGCTGCTCTAGTGGAAGGTGTCCCTGCAATGGCAGGGGCTGGAACTGGAGGAGCTTTAAGGTCCCTCCATCCCAAACCATTCCACGATTCTATCCAAGTTCCTCAGAGACATACCACTGAACACCTTCTTGGTTTCCTTGTGCAAGTTGGACACTGCAATCCTTGCTGCCAGGATGGCATAGTCGGGGTGTTTGGTGGTCAGGGTTGCAGCCGTTTCAGCAGCCAACGTATCCAGTTCCACTGTTGTGACACCACTGTAGAGCCCCTGAATCACTTTCATGGTGATCTGGGCCTGTAAAAGGAAAACCCTAGAGGTTAGTTACTTGTTGGTAGGGAAAAAAAAGAGTCATGACATGATGCTTCAACCATTTAAGATGTCAAATCTGCTTCACTGTAAGCAGTATGATTGAGCAGGAAAGCAAATTAAGATGTGAAACTTCCTGGTGAAGTATTGACACTCCTAAAATGTTAAATGCTAAGGCAGAAGGGAGAGCAAGGGAAGAGTGCAGAAAACAGGAACTGTCGGTCCAGAACCATCACCAGCTCTTTCCCACAGACACTTTCCTAGAGGTAGAGTAGCAGCAAAGTTCAAAGTTCAGTAAAGTCAGATTAAAACAGTATCTGCTTGGGAGCTTTGAAACTCCAAATGAAGCTTGACCTTAGAAACGCCTGAAGGGACATGGAAGTGCTGCTCTTAAAATCATTTCGTGACGAGAAAAAAACCCCAATCCTGGAAGAGACACAGTGGCTTTTGCTTCATAGCTTTCTCCAAGCCTCACCTCCCACTTGGGACCTTTTATGGGAAACGACTTTTTCATCTACTCTGAAGTATTTGCTGCTTTCCTCTCACGCATTTAGCACTGATCCCTACAAGAAAGGGCACATTCTGCACTGGAGAAGCTTGATTTAACAAAGTAACTGCCAGACACACTGGAAGTGCCAACAGCCTCCCAAAAGCAGGGCATGCACTCTCAAACCTCACTCTTTGACAGTAAGGAAGTCAGGTTAAGGAGGTTTAGCACTGGCTTGTAAATCATCTGGCTCAAGAAGACCCAAGTTGAAAAGGAGAAACTCAATTCCAGGAAGAGAGATGTCACATACTGTTGTGGAATAAATAAGAATGCAATGCTTAGATTATTGAGAGAGGAGTAATTAAGAGTCAGGAGGACCAGGAATCTCGCCTCTGTCCTCATCTACTCCCAGCGTCACTGAGATCAAGCCAGCATTCTTTGTGTTCCAGTGATGGAGCCCCTAAAGCTCCTCCTGCTTTTTGTGGCTGCAGAGAAACAGACCATCAGGTCTTTGAGATGGGAAGAGCCTTAACCTGGCAACTCCAAAAGAACAGACTGGGTCGCAGAGCTGCATGAGCACCTCACAGAGATCAATGGATCCTGCTCCTCTGCTCTGCTCTCGTGAGACCTCACTTGGAGTATTGTGTGCAGTTCTGGTGTCCCCAAGATAAAAAGGACATGGAACTGTTGGAACAAGTCCAGAGGATGATCAGAGGACTGGAGCACCTCCCTTATGAAGACAGGATAAGAAAGTTGAGGCTGTTCAGCCTGGAGAAGAGAAGGCTGCGTGGAGACCTCAGAGCAGCCTTCCAGAATCTGAAGGGGGCCTATAGAGATGCTGGAGATGGACTCTGCATGAGGGACTGTAGTGAGAGGACAAGGGGTGATGGGTTCAAACTTAAACAAGGGAAGTTTAGATTGGATATGAGGAAGAAATTCTTTCCTGTGAAGGTGGTGAGGCACTGGAATGGGTTGCCCAGGGAAGGTGTGAATGCTCCACTGCTGGCGGTGTTCAAGACCAGGTTGAACAGAGCTTTGGGTGGCATGGTTTAGTGTGAGGTGTCCCTGCCCATGACAGGGGGGTTGGAACTGGATTATCTTAAGGCCCTTTCCAACCCTAACTATTCTATAATTCTATCATCCAGAGGGAGTCATCTCTTCCCAGGCTTTGGAAGAAGCTTACAGGAATTGGCTAAGCACGCCTCAGCATCCTACACAGCTCAAAAAAGCAAAGCAAGGAAATCAGAGTGGCAAGAAGGGTTCTCTCAGACAGAAACACCTTGTTTTATTGAGAGGATCAGGAGCTACTTTCCTTATATCACTGCTCAAGCTTTGCAGATCAAAGCTGAGAGCAATCTACCAAAACCTGTGAATTAGAGCAACAAACAACGCTTCTTTAAGGACAAGAAGCTCAATCACTTCAAGAACATTTGAAGTAAAAGCAGTTTACAACAATAGGTAAAGTGATTTTTCCCTCACCAGCCTCAGACTCCGTATCTGTGAAACAAAAAACCTCAGAACACGAGAAGAAATACATCATGAATGCATTTGTCAAGAGCCCCTGCACAGGCTGCTATGCTTGGCTTTGGCCAAGGAAGAGTAACTGGGTAACACTTGGATTTTAGGGTGGATCATAACCCCATATGGGGTGGATCATACCTCCCGTATGAAGATAGGCTGAGAAAACTGGGGCTGTTCAGCCTGGAGAAGAGCAGCCTCCCATTGTCTGAAGGGGACCTATATGGATGCTGGGGAGGGACTCTTCATGAGGGACTGTAGTGACAGGACAAGGGGTAACGGGTTCAAAATGAAACAGGGAAAGTTTACATCGGATATGAGGAAGAAGTTCTTTCCTGTGAGGGTGCTGAGGCACTGCAATGTGCTGCCCAGGGAAGTTGTGAATGCTCCATTGCTGGTGGTGTTCAAGGCCAGGCTGGACAGAGCTTTGGGTTTCATGGTTTAGTGGGAGGTGTCCCTGCCCATGGCAGAGTGTTGGAGCTGGATAAGCTTAAGGTCCTTTCCAACCCAAACCATTCTATGATTCTATCACCACAAGGGACAGAGCACAGGACACAGAACAGACTCACAGGATCAACAAAGTCAGCATTGAGCCCGTAGCAGAGCTTCTGGATGCGCGATGTGATCTTGTCAAACATGACACGCTCCTGGCGTCCATCTGTGGAGAAGAGGGTGCAGTACAACAGGTCCCGTTAGTCAAGAACCAGTCAAGCCCAGTGTGCTCCTACCCAGTGCCTTGTGCAAGGAGCCAGCCCTCTCTGGGGGGAACCCTGGGTGGGTTCAGCACAGACACTCTGTTGAGGTCCATCATTCGGGTGCATGGAGAGGCAAAGAGACATTCCCACCTTGTGACACCTAAAACTTTGCCTATGTTCCAGGCCCACCTCTATAGAGGGGGAACCCAGCTGAGGGCCACCCCCAAAGGCTGGGGACCCCTCCTGTGGCCAGCACCCTCCTTTGACCAAAGGCATGGTGAGCAGTCCCAGCGCTCACTGCCATGGTGGGAAGTGGAAGGGCTCCCACAGCCAACTGCAGGGTCTCATCCCTCACTGCAATCATGGGGGGAGCTCTCACTCCAGGGTCTGTCCAGTGCAGACCCTAACGTTCGGAGCCCTGGAGGCCGTGCACAAATCACAGGGGTCCCCATCTTTCCTCATTCCATGAGGGACCCCCCTTTAGTCACTTTAGGTGTCGTGATAAGGACCCCCCCAGATGAGAGGGATTCCATCCCCTCTCACCAGAGGCCATGAAGCATAGCGGGTCCCAATCCCTCACACCAGATACTATAAGCAAGGGGGCCCCATCCGCTTGCACCAGAAGCCAGAGAAGGAACCCCCGAAAGCAGCCCGCCCCATGCGGGTCCCCCCTCCAGGGCAGTGATCCCGGCGGTGCCTCACCGCGCTTCACGACGTGCATGGCGGCGGTCGCTGTCCCAACGTCTCCTCAACGACAGTCCCGCTCCGACCGCTTCCCGCTCCCGCCAACCGCGCTGACCCCGCCGTAACCCTCCGCCCCCGGCCTGAGGCTGAGGCCGACATCTTGAGTCCGGGCACCGCCTCCTCCCACCGCGGCCTTCCCCCCGCCGCTGCGGCTGCAGCGCGGCCTTGTCCCGCCAGCGGAGGCTCCGACCCTCGCTCCATCCCGCTGTCCCCGCGCGCTGTCCCGGGAATCGCTGTCCCGGAGCTAGAGCCCGGTGCTTGCCCGGTTCCAAGATGGCGGCGGGCAGCCCGCTCCGAGGGAGGCGGTGGGACGGGAAGGGGCGGGGCATGCCGGCGGGAGGGCACGGCGTACGGGGGCCGCGGAGGGACAAACCGCCTCCGTCCCGCAATAACCAGCGTGGCTAGCACTTGCCAACTCCAAGTCCGCTAACGCGAGGCGCTGACGTTGTCTTCCGGGCGATCCACCAAAGGAGAGGCGGTCCCGCACAGCGCCGTCACTCCGCACCCGCGGCCCTTTCCCCGGGCAGTTTGCAGCCGCTCCTGGAGCTCTCCATGGGGTTGCTGTGGTCCCGGTGCCGGCGCTTTGCCCTGTTGAGCCTCGACGTCCCTGCAGAGAGCTCCCGGGGATTCCCAAAAAGGAGACTGAAGTCCAATTTGGTGCAACGTAGAAACGTTATTCACAGCGCTGGATGCACGGGGGATCACTCCACCTAACGTGCATGCCGTAAATCAGCGGTTTCCCCTTTATAGAGACAATTCCAATCCTGTTACCCAAACCATGCATCTTACCTGTCTCCCATATATGGTCAAAGTCGCTTTTTGCTGATTCATCATTCACGCAAGCGCAGTGTCTCCTGGTGGCTGTGGGCAGGGGTCTCGGGATGAAGTAAGAGTCTTCCTGGGATGAAGTAAGAGTCTTCCTGGGATGAAGTAAGAGTCTTCCTGGGATGAAGTAA